>CABFVX010000194.1:235695-246823 GCA_902151425.1 Timema shepardi | reverse complement strand
ATATATATAAATAAAAATATCTTGCATTTAATAACTCAATTGATAAACATTATATGGATATACCTTGGATTTATTTTATTGCCTAAATCCATATATTTACTTTATTTATAAATCTTAAGTTTTGAATTTTAATCTCAGAAAAAATTGCGAGTATAGGAGATTAACCTTTTTTTTACATACCTTATTGGCCCAAATTTAGTGTAATGTGTTTCTCCTAAAAATCTCCTTTCAAAATTTCTACTCATTATATACACAGCCTTATATTTTTCACAGGAAATAAAAGGCCAGAATTCTACAGAGGTATATTTTATAGCATGCTAGAACTGTTACGACCAGCGGGATTCATCAAGCGCAGCTAATGATACACTCAAGTTTAAGAGAAATCTAGAGAAGATTTCAACCCTTTAATATCATTGAATTGGTAATTCAGTATGTTGGTGTTACCTGGTGGTAGGCAGATTTGTAACTGAAGGACAAGGGGCTCCTTTGTGTCACAACTAAAAAAGGGAATGTGAAGAAGCCCCAAGTAAAACATCATATTTATTTATCATTTAAACACCTTCAAGATAGTGGGGTTGTATTAAGTGTGAGGTTGTACTATGGTATATGTGGACCACTATGGTAGATTTTGGTTCAAACTAGAGACTATAAGAACAGTTGGTTGTGAAGCCTACCTTTGGATGCTGTCTTGATCGGGAGATAAACAGGAAAATCTGGTATAGATGGTCTTGGATTGCGTGTGCTCATTTTAAAAATAATTTGACTAGAGGAGATCCCCTAAACACATGCATCTCCATAAATACGCATTAAATCAGTTCACATGGAGTCTAGAATAGAGTCAAGATCTTGAGACTTAATTTTCCGGTAATAAAGATAAATAGAGATAGATAGCGTGGGTCACAGAGCAGCAACATTCTCAACAACAGACTTGTGTTAAACACACACAAAAAACTTGAGGACAAGGTAAAGGGTGGCAATTTCTCTTAAATACATAGCCAGAGAATATATACATTAGGGGTAATGGAAGGAGCGAACTAACAAGTTAACGATACTTAGCAACACGTGCTATTCACCAATTATATTTTAAAACATCTTTGTGATTTTATGATTATTTCACATTGATTTGTAAAATATATGAAGAATTACTATTCTTAGGTTACCAACCTTGATGTGTCAATGAGATTTGAGTAATATTTAGATCTTGATATTATTCTTAGGTTACCAACCTTGATGTATCGATGAAACTCAAGTAATATTTAGATCTTGATATTAGAAATCTTTACAAAATGTGTTATTATAGTTGTGATTGTGATCTTCTTTGTCTCGAATTTTCTAGTGTAATTAAATGTATGGATGAATCCTTATGAGGTGGCTTCTTGCATTTATATTTTGATTTTTGAAGACTATATTTTTGAAAATTAATTGTTAAAATTTCATTTTGATATAAAAAATACTAGATATAATTAGTAGAGGTCTGCAAAACTTTGATAGTATCAAGATTGATTCAAAATCTACATTATTAGATTCAACGATTCAAATCAAACGAAAAAAGAAATATTTTTTTTTTAGGTTTTAGGCTGTTGTAACCTCTACAATTTGTCTAAAATATGTACATATTTTTTCTACTACTCGCTGGCTAGGCCTGTCCTAGCTTCATATGTCTTATAACCTAACTTAAGACTAAAACAGGCACAACATCCAATCTCCGGCCCTTAATACATCACTCTGAAGGGGTAAACCCACATTTCACCAATGATAAATTTGTCGGCCATGCTGGGAATCAAAGCTGGACCCTTAGCTCAATAGGCAAACATGCTACCAACATCTAAAGTAAAGGAAGAATAATATTGTTATAAACAGAGGACTACACTTGCTATAGGGGGATGTATCAAATTTCTAAATTATCTTGTATTACGGCTCATCATTGTATATTTCTCTTCCCACCCCTCTCACTAGCAGTTAGGGTTGGATGCATTACTTTTAATCATAGACTGTGTTGGACATTAGTAAGGTATGATTTAGTGAAAATTTACACACATTTGCATGGGGAATATTTAATAAAAACACTCTCAGTACACTAAATTGGGATTTAAAACCTGACCTCACCATCAAAAGAAATCATATATAATATGATAGTGATGTGTTGGCCCATGATACCACCAATGTGAGTCTGTGCATGAAGTTGAGCGAATGTGAAGGTAATGCACATGTGTTTGTATGTGCATGTGTGTGGATTTTTTAAAATTGGTTTTTATTGATAAAATATACCATTTTACTTATTTATTTCTTATGGACTGTGATGTTGTTAAATAGGTTTGAATCTTTCCTGACTGGTTTGAACTCCAATGAGGGCAGAGTTTTGGGCTGCTTGTCTTCGGGCCGGGCCCTAATATCTGAGCAGAGCCCCGAGTCAGACCGCATCCTAACTCGCCTGGATGAGACTCAACAGTTATGGGAGGACCTTCGAGAACTAGCACATGCTCGTCAAGAGGTACACACATTATTCCTTGACCATATAGAATGCAGCTATTCACTTGGTGCTGGTCTTTTAAGATGGACATAGTACACTCATCCACTAACGTGTATTTGATACCTTCTAGCACTAAACTATTTGTGATCTAAAATCCCTACAAAGAGATAACTTTCTATAACTTATTTAATCCAATCCTCATATTCTCTTCCTTTCATCAACAAAACCAGTTTATTCAGTTGCTGACCTTGACATTCCATTAGCCATCAGCTGCATGATACCCTCTTTGTTTGGTTCTCCCTCCCTTCCTTCTTCCAACCCTAAAACCCAAAACAAATCTCCAACAAAAGTTTAAAGAAGAGTAAACAATGAATCATTCATCGCCAGACACACAATGCCAGGCAAAGAAATAACCTTTTTCAAGCAGTTCTAAATTACAAGCCCATAAATATTTTGTGCCCTAGCTCTAGTATTTATTTAAAGCTGGTTTGAAGCTCTTGAGCTCAAAATCATAGTTTTTCGCAGAGCCTTAATTTATGGTATTTATTGTGAAATTTCTGAACAAAAATTGATATTTTAAAATAACTTATGGAGGAGGAAGTAGCTTGTTTCTATTTACTTGACGTGATAAACAGAACTAAAACATAATTATGTGCTGACATTTTGTAAACTAATTTTTTGATTGAAAAAACACAGTGTGACAATTTTGTGGTGAAATACAGTTTTAGAGATCTAAAATCAACTTCATTTAAAAAATTTAAAACTGTTGTGTGTTATAAATAAACATTCTCTTAACTAGGCCTATAATAACAAACACTAGTTTCATTGTTAGTTCCTATGGTGTATATCTCAAGTGGCGAGCATGTGCTCTTTATTCTTTAATTGTTTATTGTTCTTTCATAAATAAAACTAACAGGTTATGGGTCCAGGATGCTGTATTAACGGTTTGGAAGAAGATAAACATTAACTATTTGTTTTGTTAACATGATAGGGCAGTGGAAAGCCATAAATATAAGTATCAGGTAACATAATTATAAGTATGTTAGTGACGCCTGAAATCATATCCATTCATTCAAGATGTCCGGATTCTCGACGCATATAGAAAAGCTGGGAAAGGAAAACTATGATACATGGAGACAACAAATGGAAGCAATTTTAATTAAGAACGACCACTGGGAATACGTCGATGGAACCAATCCTAGGCCTAAAGCGGCTGTAGGTGCTGACGTGGAAGCAATTGCTGATACCGCTAGACACGCGGCCACGTGGGACAAAGCTGACCGTAAAGCTAAAGCTGATATTATTTTAGCTGTGAGTCCTACAGAACTTTGTCACATAAGACATTGTGAAACATCGCAAGACGTTTGGCAAAAACTAGAACTAGTTTACCAGTCTAGAGGGCCTGCAAGAAAAGCTACACTTTTGAAAAAACTCTTGTTCACAAAAATGCAAGAAGGAGAAAACATGGCGGATCATCTCACGAATTTTCTCAACACAGTTGACAAACTCAATGAAATGGATATTCGCATTTCTGAAGAATTATTAACCATCGTGTTATTATACAGTGTGCCAGATAGCTACGATAATTTTCGTTGTGCAATCGAAGCTAGAGATGAACTACCGGACACAGAGTCTTTGAAAGTAAAACTTCTAGAAGAATTCAGTGCAAGACAGGACAAGAAAGCAGACTTAAATGGTGCGGGCGCTTTCTATGTAAAATCTCCCATAGGGCGAAGTCTAAATAAAAACAAACCTCCGGATAAAAACTGTGTAGGCCTACCTACAAATCAAAATAATAAAGTTTTTCAGATCCAAGGTCAAAGTGGTGTGCAAAATCAAAATAGGAATTTTAAAGCATCAAAACGGTTATATAAGTGTAACTATTGTAAAAAATTGGGACACAAGGCAGCCGATTGCTGGACAAAAATGGCGAATGAAAAGCAAGTTTCGATGGCATCAGAGCAAACCCATGCAGCTGCAGAAGAGATCGTGACATTGACATCATCTTCAGTGAGCACTCTCTGTGCGAAGTTAACGAGAAGAGATGACGTGTGGTGTGTTGACAGTGGAGCAACAACACACATGTGCCGCGACAAGAATAGTTTTTTGGAACTCACGCCAACCATAAGTCAGAAGGTTAGGTTAGCGGATGACAGAACAACTGACATTGAAGGCATTGGAACTGCAGTAATGAATGTTTCAAATAAAAAGGGCCAATTTGTAAAAGTGAGGTTAGAAAACACTCTTTTTGTACCCACACTTAAGACAAATTTATTTTCAATTTCAAAAACTGTTGAAAAAGGGCGAAGCGTGTGTTTTAATGCAAATGATGCTAAAATTGTCGAAAATGGTGAAGTGTTGTTAACTGCTCGTAAACGTGGAAATTTGTATTTTATCGAACCTTACATGCAAAGTGAGAGTTCGACACATGTAGCTAACGTGAGTAAGGCAGGCAATCTTAGTGAACTTGAAAAGTGGCACAGAAGATATGGACATTTAAATGCGTATGACTTGCAGAAACTCGTTCAGAAAGACATGGTTAGCGGTATGGATTTTAAGAAATCAGAAACATTTTCAACATGTGAAACCTGTATCTTAGGAAAGCAAGTTGCTACGCCTTTTCCAAAAAGGTCTGAGTCGAAGAGTGAAAAATTACTTGAATTAGTGCACTCAGATGTTTGTGGCCCAATGAGAGTGAAATCTCATGGTGGTGCTTCTTATTTTGCAACGTTTATCGATGATAAATCTAACTGGGTAGAAGTTCATTTTCTAAAACATAAAAGTGACGTGAAAAAGGCTTTTGAAACATTCAAAGCATTAGCGGAAAACCGTCACGAAAGGAAAATCAAAACTTTGCGGACAGACAATGGCCTGGAGTACTGCGGAAAAGAGTTCACAGAAGAAATGCGCATCGCAGGGATAAGAAGAGAACATACCGTAGCAGAAACTCCAGAACAGAACGGCAAAGCTGAACGCATGAATCTCACGCTGGTGGGGATGGCAAGATGTATGCTGTTGGAGTCTGGCTTACCAACAAGTTTTTGGGCCGAAGCGATTGCCACAGCTGCTTACATCAGAAACAGATGTCCATCAAAACAGCTGGAAGAACAAACCCCTTATGAAATTTGGTTCGGGCTAAAACCAAAAATAGGACATTTCAAGACGTTTGGTTGCAAGGCATATATGCTGAATAAGGCCCCAAATAAAGGAAAGTTTGACCCAAGATCCAAGGCAGGTATTTTTGTGGGTTACTCTACTGAATCGAAAGCGTATCGAATTTGGGACCCAGAAAAACAAAAAATATTGAGAAGCCGAGATGTAAAATTTTTGGAAAATTTTGAAACTGTCAAAGTTTCGGATGAACAAAAGGAGTGTGCGAACTTTGAACCTTCTTACTTATATGTTGATAACAGTGTGAAAGACCCTATTTCTAATGCTGATGGACATGTAGATATAGTTCAAGAAAGTGATCCCATTGATCCTGATAGGCCTATTGAAGTCAATGAGAATTACCTCAAATCAGAAAATTTAAGCAAAGACTGCACAGTGATTGAGAATAAGAGGGGGCCTGGTCGACCTAAATTGATTAAAACAGGAAAGCCGGGACGACCAGCAAAACATTTTAATCTGGTTACGCCAAAACCTGAAAGTGCGAGCTTGATGTATGAAGAGGCAGTAAATCCATCTGTACAAGAAGCCTTAGAAGGACCTTATGCAGCTGAGTGGCAGAAATCGATGGAAGCTGAGTTCAACGCTCTGACACACAGCAAGGCCTGGACATTGAAACCACGCCCAAAAGATAAAGCTGTCATTGGTTGTCGGTGGGTACTCAGAACAAAGTATGGGCCAGACGGTAACGTCGAACGCCGGAAAGCTCGGTTGGTAGCGAAGGGCTATAACCAACGCCCAGGGATTGATTTCCATGAAACATTTTCACCTGTTGCAAGACTTAGCTCAATAAGACTAGTTGCTGCCCTAGCAGCTGAGTTAGGCCTTACTTTGTATCAGCTTGATGTTGTAATGGCCTACATAAATGGAGATCTTGACGAACAGATCTATATGGAACAGGCGGACGGTTTCATTACCCCTGGAATGGAGCGTCTAGTTTGTTCACTCGAAAAGTCCATATATGGCCTAAAGCAGTCGGGCCGACAGTGGTTCAAAAAGTTGCACGAGAGACTAGAAATTTTTGGACTCAAACAATTAGATTGTGACAAGTGTGTGTACCACATGAATGATGGTTGTGTGACTCTTATCGTGGTTGTTTATGTAGATGATTTGATCATAGCTACAAACAGTAAAGAAGCCTACACAAGATTGAGAGACGATTTGTCTCAAAACTTCCAAATGAAAGACTTAGGAAAGCTGCACTACTGTCTTGGAATTGAATTCAAACAAGATGAAAATTCAAAGTTGGTCACTATGTCACAGAAATCGTACATAGAAGATGTTCTCAAAAAGTTCGGAATGCAAGACTGCAAACCGGTAAATACCCCATTAGATGGAAACAGCAAATTATCCAAAGCCATGGAGCCATCTACGGAGGAGGAGGCAGAGGAAATGAGCGAAGTTCCGTACCAGCAACTCATCGGTTCTCTGATGTACCTCGCAGTATCTACACGACCAGACATTGCGTATGCGGTGAGCTCTTTGAGCCAGTACAACCTAAACCCCGGAAAAGGACACTGGGTTGCGGCGAAGCGCGTCTTACGATACTTGAAAGGTACGAGCAACCATGGACTAGTCTACAAGAGATCTGGCGCTGAACTGATTGGATACGTGGATGCAGATTGGGGAGGAGCCCTTGATGACAGAAGATCATACACAGGCTACGCCTTTCAAGTGGCAGGCTCTGCCGTGACATGGGAGGCGAGAAAACAATCCACCGTGGCTCTTTCAAGCACTGAAGCAGAGTACATGGCTCTTACGGATGCAGCAAAAGAGACAGTTTACTTACGAAACCTGTTAAAAGAAATCGGGTTCTTGAGTGTTAATGCAATACCAACTCTTGTTTATTGTGACAATCAAGGAGCAGAAAAGCTCATGCATAATCCTGTGTACCACTCTCGTACCAAACACATTGACATTCGGCATCACTATGTGCGTGAAGTTTTTGAACGAGGCGAAATCAATGTGAAATACATTCCAACAAACAAGATGGTAGCTGATGTGCTCACGAAAGGACTGTTCGGACCAAGCCATCATCAGTGCATACAAGGACTTGGCGTGATAGACATTAATAAAGTTAACGCGTGTTTGAGAGGGGGTGTTGTGTGTAATAAATGATTATTCTCTTAACTAGGCCTATAATAACAAACACTATTCCACTTTTAGATTTGTGAAGTCACTTCTGTGATGATGTCACCAAAGCGTCTCACGCAATATCTTTGTTAGTTCCTATGGTGTATATCTCAAGTGGCGAGCATGTGCTCTTTATTCTTTAATTGTTTATTGTTCTTTCATAAATAAAACTAACAAAAACTATATACATTTTTAAAATCATTTTAAATATGAATTACTTCATTAATATACTATCCTTAAGGATCTAAGGGTCCCACCCCTAGTATATAGAAAATAATATGAACTTATTCACAAATAAATTACTCTATGCAACTCTATGTAACCTCTAGGCTACTTTTCTAACCACTTGTTTATATGGACTTGTTAAATTATTGTTAAATTATTCCAAAGGACACAAGTGAATTCTTATTAATAGCTATCTTGTAAGGAATTTATAAAATTCTTAAGTATATTTTAGTGCACTATATTTGTTTTAACATTGCAGGCGCTAGCCGGTGCAAAGCAAGTGCACGTGTTTGACCGCACAGCAGATGAAACAATGGCTTGGATACAAGAGAAAGATTCAGCGTTGTCGTCAGAAGGATATGGACAGGACCTGGAGACTATTCAAACTCTCGTTCGTAAACATGAGGGCTTTGAGACTGACCTGGCAGCTGTCAAAGAACAGGTAACGTCATTTGATAATAAAACTTGACTTTAATTGACTGGGGGAGTGATACTGTTTTGTTGAATACTATGAGAGTGATACTATTGTGTTGATGCCCTCAGGTTGAGTCTGTGGTGGAGGAAGCTAAGAGGCTGGCCGATCTGTTCCCTGATGCCCGGGACCACATTGAGGTGAAGTATGAGGACACCTTGGAAGCCTGGAATGAGCTCTTGGACAAGTCTGCTCAGAGGAGAGACAAACTGAGCCAGGCTGAGCAACTTCAAGCTTACTTTGATGACTACAGGGATCTCATGTATGTGCACTCACAACTCAATCAATGTTGGTACTGCAATTTATAAGGTTTTCAGGGTGGATAGTACTATAGACCTTTTACATTCTTTCACGCACACATCATCATGTACACGGTAATTTGTAATTTTATACACTTAAGTGGTGCACTGAGAAGAAACTAAAATACTCATAACAACATATTTACAGGACCACTTCTTTATCGAGAGACTGACAGAGACAGGTCAGACAGATTACCATTATGTCGTATAGTTTTATATTGACTTGAGTATTATAACATTGCACATTGATAGGAGATGTTCAACTTGTCCACCATTGCATCCACAATACATATCAGCCCCCCTGCAACACAATTGTCATGTGCAGTGAAATATGAGTGACATAGCTCAGATTGTATTTCCAGCAGCCAAAATTGCCTTCCACAGATGTTTTCATCTGTTATACCATTGAAAATATATAATTCCCTTCATGTGACCCGACAACCTGAAGTCGCAAGGTGTGATATTGGGAGATTGCGCCGGCCATGCAACAAGCTCTTTGCGTCCAAACCATCGCCTGGGATAGTATTCGTCTAAATGGCATCTCACTGCACGGTCTTAATTTGCAGGGGCTGTGTTGCCAGCGGAATGTACTCCAGTAGTTGGGGCAGAGTTGTCTGCAGAAAATGTAAGTTTTCATCTCATAGTCGTTCAGACATTATACAGTACAAGTAGAATATCATTCATGACTCCCGCCCGAACGTTGATGGAGAATTGATATTGTGAATGGACCTCCAAAATGGCATTTGGATTTGTGTTGGCCCAAATGTGCTTGTTGCAGAGATTGACACTGCCATTCCCGGTAAATGTTGCTTCATCTATTGCCAGTACTCGGCTGAAGAATTGTGGATCTGTGTTGTGTTAGTGCAGCAACCACTCGTATAATGTTCTAAAGCATTCAAATTCAAACATGGGTTCAACTCCTGCAGGTTGAAAATGAAAAGGGTACAGTAATTGGTCATGTACTGTTCTCCTCACGAACGTCTGTGACATAGAACAAAATGCAGAATATCCTCTTCCACTGCAACGTTGGGATCTATCAGCATTGACCATCACAAGTGCAAAGCAACCGGTTTCTCTCAGGCAACAATTCAATGCCATAAATGTCTTTGGACAGGAAAATGTTCAGCATTCCTATATGTAGCTGCAGAGGAATTCTGTCCTTCCTCACCATAAATCAGAATCGTATTAGTTAGTTCCTTATTTGTGTATTAGTCCCCCATCTCACTCGCCACGTTCAATCGCATCAAGTAACTGAGTGTGACATTCTATGTCTCGGGCACGCAGAATAACGTATGTACAATGCTACCCAACAACTTTGCCATTTCTTGACAATGAAGCGGTCTCGTCAATAAGTTATGAGACTTTAAGTTTCTTTTTCAGTGTTGATGCCACTTCACCACTTTATTGTATAGAACATTCACGGCCTTAGTTTATTTAGATGACAGCTCAAAAAGTAACTAGAAATAGTCCCTAATGTTTCCCTACGCCAACAGCTTACATCTGTCACTTTGGATAACTGTAATGAAAATGTAATGGTTGGTAATAAATGAATGTGATAGTTAACATTAATTTAGACCAATATTATTTATATTTATATGAGGTCAGACACAAAGCTTATTCATTATTTTATTCTACTTAAAAAAATATATTATTCACAGCAAGCACTTGCACAAAAGGTCTAACGAAAATAGATTCAAAATGGTGACTGACGAGTTTAAACCATGTTGTTGATCATGGCGGAAACAAGTTCTTTACATTGATGCACCCACACAGTGGATATACATATTTTATTTGCTTATATATTTTGAAATACGATAAAATAATTTATTGTATGTACAAAAATGACAAGTATTTTCTCTTTTCCAAGTAAATACGATGCCTGTATTAAAAAGTATAAATGTATGCACTATATTACAAATTATATATAACATTCCAAAACAAAGAATAAGTGCTTTTAATTATGTTTGAAATATTGTTTCGGATTGGATTAAAAAAACTATTTAAAATAATAAAATAGTGTGAGAGACCCCAAATTTATGTTATTTTAAATAAAAAATATGACATGTGATTAAAATCTTAACATTGTTGTGCGACCTTTAGTGATTGTTCCAAGACCGAGAGCACTCCTTAAAAGGGAGGCGGAGTGATCTAGCGGCAAGCGCACACACTACGCCACCCCTACCATCTTTCCCCTCGAATGCCCTCCCCCCCCCCCCACGCTGTCCGCTAGACAGGTCACGATCCTCCCCAAGAAACCCAGCGCACCAGTCCGCTAGTTCTAAACAATCTAAGAGATTGCGCCAAGACAATAAGACTGAGGAGGAGGGTTGGGCCCAACCTCCTCCAGCTGATGAATATTGT
>CABFVX010000194.1:202217-235518 GCA_902151425.1 Timema shepardi | reverse complement strand
ATTTTTAAAAACAACCCTTCCGATCTTCCATGCGCTCAGAACCATTCTGGTTGCCAACTCCTCCTTCCCCACTCGTTCAGCGCTCAAGAACCATTCGGGCTGCCAATTCCTTCTTCCGCACCCTTTCAGCACTCGAGAACCATTCGGGCTGCCAATTCCTTCTTCCGCACCCTTTCAGCACTCAAGAACCATTCGGGCTGCCAATTCCTTCTTCCGCACCCGTTCAGCACTCAAGAACCATTCGAGCTGCCAACTCCTCGACTTTCTGCTCTTTCCTCAGGACCCCCTCCCTCAACCCCCCGCCCCCATCCAAGGCCTTTACAGTACCATCGTAGTAAGGGATTTTTGAACTGTCATTCAGGTAAAAACTTATCATGAACAGAATCTATAAAATTATGAATGACCGTGTATAACTTGCACATAATTGTAATGAAACAAACTTATTAGTAAGCAGCAATATAAATTGATAACATTTAAAAATATTTTAGTTTAAAAGAAAACAAAGTAAGGCTTAAAATTATTTCTCTTTAATTCTATTTGATATTTTATTTTATATTACTATTTATATTTATTCAATTACTGGTATGAATCATTCTGGACTCTCAGCCTAGCCACAATTTAGATTAAAGTAAGAACATAGAATTAAGAATTATTATTTTTTGTATGTATAAGCACTTGCCTGAATAGTTGAAAATCCCCTGATTGAGTCAGTGTGTTTACATGATTGTTTAGTTTTTTCAAACTGTTACTAACTTAGTATTTTGTTATATTTGGAAGAAGGTACAGAAAAGGTGGATAGAATCATATAAAAGGGTGACAAACACAATATGGCCTTTACAATGAAAATAAGAACACAGTTCACACTTTACACTGCTGCCAATGGACAAAGATGTAATGGATGTCTCTTAAAGAAGATTGATTGTCACCGCCCAGTCCCCCGATCTAGGATTCATTCTATCGGAACTCATCACGGAGGAGTGTGAAACGTGCAACGCAACTTCCTAAACGGGAAAACCAAAAAACACAAAAGAGGAGAAAAAGGAAAATGGTAAAGAATGATAGGACACATTAATAGGAACAATTAAAAGGTATAACATAAAGGACAAACACAGGAAAAGGACGCTGGATGTGAATATATAATGATATAACTCTATAAGGAAAACCTCTTTTCGCTTTATGAGGTTTTCCTTATAGAGTTATAACTTAGTATTTTAACATTTTACCTACTGTCAAATAACTATATTTGTATGGAAATTTCCTCAGGTCTTGGATCAATGAAATGATTGCAAAGGTAACCTCACCAGAACTAGCACAAGATGTCCCAGGTGCGGAAATTCTCTTAGTCAGACATGAAGAGTATAAAGCCGAGATTGATACCCGAGGTGACACATTCTCTCAGTTCTATCACACTGGGAATGCTTTGATTCTACAGGTGAGTTTATTTATTAATGTTCTGAACCACCAATAAGCAGTATTAGAGCTCTCAAACAAATTCTCGTTAGGGGTGTGCAAATAGGATTATTTAACGAATCTAATAATTTTGAATCAAATATCAAAATTTCAAACGAATACCAAATAGTACAAATCGAATAGTAGATTTTTCTTAAACTCTTGATTAAAATAATTTAAATTAGTAAATTCCTATAGAAAATGGGGTTTTATATCTAAGTATGCAAAAGGCAAAAAATTACTTCAAAATATTGTTATTTGAGCTCGTATTAATAAAAAAACAGACTGAATTTAAAACAAAATTTCAGGAAATTGAGAAGAACTTTTGATCAAATTTTTTAGACAACGGGTTTCATCTAAATAATTTTTTTTAAATGCCATGATAAGTTTCTGAAAGAAATTTAAATTTAAAAATGGCATGGAGAAATTTTAACTGGTCAATGTAGATATTGTATTTCCTTGGATTAAAACATTGTTATTATTTGAAAGGGCAGGGTAGAATAATGTGATTAATAAACAAGATCGTATTTTGATTCTTTCATTGTTTTTATCATTCCAAAGTGTAGTTCTTATTTTCTAAAATATAGGGCCTACTTTTGTTTGTGTGATGATTAGTACTCAACCCAAAGCTTGGTTGGATCCCAGACAATTCCACTGTCAGTTGAAAGCCGAGGCAGCTCTGAAAAGGCTCACTAGGGAAATTACTAGAGCAGTAGTTTCTTGTTGCTTTCCTTACTGAGCCAGAAGGTATCGCACATCTCTCTACCAAGCCACCAACTGACCCTACAAGTGACACCTTCACTCCATCCATCACAGGGACTCGCTCTCTACTGAATATTATTACTGGTATCCGTTCATTCCTCTCCCACTTTTCGCATAATTTGACAACTTTTAAGAGATTTATGACACAGCTATTTAATTTTGCTATTCAGAGGGTCTATTCAGAATTTAGAATAGAATATTCAGCTGTTAATTATTCAAAATTTCTAATATTCGCACACCCTTAATTTTCATTGAGTTGAATTCAAAATGTTCTCAAATCCTTGAATCTTACATATCCATAAGAATTCGAGGGCACATCTCTATTGTTTATATATAGGCATGGGATCAATAGTAACTTTGTTTATTAGCAGCTAACCTGAACGTGTCTCGCACAATAAATATGTTTTCATGCTACCGTCCTATGTTGAGTGCCACCCTCGCTCACATCCATCTCCAAAGTTCCGCTCCCTGTTTCTACCTTTAACATGGTTTGAGTTTCTCTGTTTCTGTCACCGTTTTACTGTTTACTCCACCATAAACTATGTCTACATTTCAGCCACAATCTATCAACTAACAATCATCAAAGCTCATTGCTATTTATCTGACAAACTATTTATTATAATTATATATAGACAATTCACTTAAGTGAAAAATGACAGCATGAACACGGGAATCAAACCCAGGAACTTTGTCTTTGTGTGCCAATGCTATACTGCTGAGCCATGCTGGTTCATCTCATATCCATTTGTTGGTGTATTGAGTCTTATGTTAGTGCCTATCAGGACTGATCCTGTGGGAAATTGTTGCTTGTCAGTTTGTGATACATATTAATGAATAATACACACATAAACCTATAACATTTATAGCTTTATATACATAATTATAAAACTACTTTTATTAAATTATAAGTACCTACCATCCTTAGTTTACTATACAAATAATACTGAACGTGCTCCTGCAAATGTTATTTAAAAGTTAAAAGGGGTGTAATGAGCAGCAACAAAAACATTATTTTCGACTTAACTTCTTCTTCACTTTAAATTTAATAAGTGACCTTCTCAAATTCCTTCTTTTCTTTTATTTTTTATCAAAATAGTGTTTCATTAATTTCTTTACTGCACCTAGTTTTGATCATTTTGATGTATTTTCTAATGAAGTTATTTGTTTGTTTTTTCAAATGAAATATAATAGGCTAACTCACAACTAAAAACAACTAAAGAATGAGTTAGGAGGATCACAGAGTTGTGGGTTTTAGTGTCTTACTTTGACAGCCGGGGCTCAATTCTAATCAAATATGTTAAGGAATCATATTACAACAAGAGATAGGATTGGGAATGAAGATGTAAGGTCAAGAGTTACAGTAAGGAGGTACACGAGATAGTAGAGGAAGCCAGGTTGAGATGTTATGGACACGTAATAAGGATGTTTGAGTACATGAGATTGTAGAAGAAGTAAGAATGAGATGGTATGGACACGTAATGTGGAGGATGGAAGGGTAGAGGATTCCAAGAAGATTGTTGGATATGAAGTATGTAAGGAAGACCAAGGAAGAGATGGGAGGAACAGATTACAGTGAGTGAGAGGGGTAGAATGGAAGAAAGTGCAGAAGGAAGAATGGTGGAAGGATAGAGGAAGATGGAGGCATTTTACTAAATGGACCTTGCCACAGGCTGGAAACAGTTGATGATAATGCTGATGGCGATGATAATAATAATTACAATAACGAGCCCATATAGTAGGCTCTCCACTTTGGTGTTAAAGAAATACTGGTGCGGTTTCTCTTAACTCCCTTCATTATGTTACTTCTGTTAAATTAACCAAATATATGGTTCTAAAATTATCACAAAAAAGAAATGTTCACTAGCACTTTTATATAGTTATAAAAAGAAATAAATTCAAATTGTGTTTAAACTATTGTAAACTAGAATTAAAATTACAAATAAATGTGTGTTTTTTTTCTCAGGGACATTTCTTGGCGAATGAGATTGGGGAGAAGATTGGAATTTTGGAACAGAGAAGACAAACATTGACCGAGACTTGGGAAAGACGCAAAACTATTTACGAGCAGAATCTGGACACTCAGGTCAGTGAAGTTGAAGTTTGATACATAGAACTGGGCCGATCAGCTACTTTGCTGATTAGTTCGATGCCAATCATCTGGTGCCTTATAGGCCAATCATCTATGCCGATTATTTTTAGTTTCAATTATAAAAGTGTATAAAGAAAAATATATATAATATATCGACCTTGCTACAGGCAATCATGTTTGGCAAAATGATATCTTCTATATTTTTATTCTCTTCTCCTTATTTGATATTAGTTGAATCTTCTATGACAACATGTTTTGGTGTTATTATCGTTTGCTCTAAATATAAATTGATAATATTATTTCAATATTGCTATTTGTAAAACTGGAAGGTAATGGTATTGAGATCGAGTTTTACAATACCAAGCGTGAAATGTTTTGTGCGTATTTATATTTGATTTGTCTCCAAATATGTTAATAAATAGTTAAATATACAATATGAACAAAATATGTGACCAGTTTTATCTTAGTTTTTTTATGAATACTAATCCAACTCATATTTATGTAAATAATATGGTTTTTGAGAAAAATAACACCACTTTTCCCTTAAAAATAACCTCGCCTTTTGCATGTGTCTACTTATAAACCACACAATAGTGTAATCCACCAAGGTAAGTTTACTACCATTCCGGGTAAACAAAATGTATCTCTTAACACTTTGAGTGCTAAGAAAAATGACAAAAAAAGGTGCTAAAAGTACCAAACTATTTTGCTGAAAAATACAGGATTTTGTTTAAATTTTAATAACTTATTAGTCTTAGAACTTCTTGCACTCAATTTTTTACGTAAACTAGCTACCATGCTTGCCATTCCGATTATATAATTATACATATGCTTTTTTTTGTTTAAATATAATTAAAAATCACTAGCCAAGATATTAAAATAAACTGTTTTCTTTAACATTAATTTTTAAGCTTTAAAAATTTAAATAGCTTGAAATAGAATAAATCACTCGAAAGAACATAAAAAACAGAGTAAATAACAAAGTTTACAACAGCAAAAAAAACTTTAGATTTTACGCTAATATTGGGTTATGCTTAGTAGTTGTTTCAGTGGCCATCAACTTTATCAGGGTTATAGTAAAATAAAGTTTAAAATAAATAATTGCCTTGGAATCTGAAAAGGAGGGGGGGGGGCTTTAAACCTGGCACTTCTACATAAATATGAATAGGTTGGAGTGGATTATCCTGATCTTCAAGATTTATTTCATCCCTATAGGAATCACTCGCATTATCAATGTCAGCTGCCACTCCTACTTGTCCGATCTTTCACTTTCACTAGAAAATAATTCCTGTTCAGTTTCATTATTTACAAACTCAGAATCACTAACAAATTGATCACTCTTGTTTGAGCTATCACTAAATATTGGAAGTATTTCTGCGTCTTGAATCACATCTTTCCTCTTAGTAGCCAAGTTTACAAACACGGCCAAAGATAAAACTCATAAAGTTAGAAAATAATGTTCATGTTTGATATATCGAAACTCAAAGTGCAAAGACAAATTAAACGAACATACGAGAATGCAGTGGAAATAAATGTACCCTATCTGTTGGCTTAATACTGAACTAAGAGCTCGGAAACATGGGATCACTGTGAATCTTAAATGCAATTAATAAAATAGTGACAAGTAGTTACAATAAACACCATTTATAATTTAATTTTGTAGTTTAACAGATTATATTGTCAAAGTTTGATATTAAAATACATGATTTATAAGCAAAACATTTGTTAATGAGGCTCTTTTTGGGTTATTATGGTATTATTGTAAATAATAAATTCCCGGTTTGGTTTTTTTAATTTGTTAGGGCCATTATTTGATTTTTTTAATTCCTCAAATTTTCTAGATTCATCTTTTAACATTCGAGATGAGAACATAATATCTTTTGAGTCTTGCACATCTCTAATCTATACTAAAGATCATTAGATTAAATTATAATTAATTTTTCAAGAACTATCAAAGGTACATTTAAGAATGAATCCTCTAATTTAGTTTGGCTCATTTTTTTAAAAAAATTATTTGAAAACTAGCTACTTTAAGATTTTAATTTTATATCCATTTCATTGCAAAATTATTAGTGCTGTTATCTGTGATTTTAAAAGACCGCCTCTGTGGTCTAGTGGAGAGTTCCTGGCTACAGTCCATAGGTCCCGGGTTCAATCGATTTTCTGTGAAGCAGTGGGTCTGGAACAGTGTTAAACAGCCTCGTGAGAACAAGTGAGGAGCTACTTGAATGAAAATGTAGCAGTTTGGTCTAGAAAACTGAGATTAAGGGCCATAGGGTGTTTGTGATTGTGCTGACCACATGAAATCCGCTATCCGCAAATGATGGCACTACCTTTAGCCAACAGATGGTAGCAACTTGATTGGTATAACTCAATTTCAGGCTGACGCCATGGAGTTTTATTATAATTTCAAATTTATTTTATTTTGTTTTAAATATTAGTCCTAATTTGATTTTAAAAAATCTAAATAATTTTAATATCATTCTTTTTTATTTGTATTAAATATATAATGACGATTAAAACTATATATTTGATCAAGTGAAGCTACAAGCTCGACTCAATACTTGTGAGTGTTTGTTCAGTTATTAAGCAATACAATAAGACAAAAAACGAAGAGCAATGGCCGGTAAACAAGATGAATTGTGAAGATTACCTTGTACAGTTTGAGATTTGTATACAACAGAGGCCTTCCTTGTGGGTTTCTGGGTAAGAGGGAGAAGGAATGGGAAATAATGGGGTTAGTTCAGTGGGAGAAAGAAAAGAAAACAGTTGCACTTCTCGAACGCTTGTGATTTCTTGCTAAAATAGCTTTCTTTAAGGCGAGTAACACCCGATACATATAACACTTGGGGTAACCGCTCTGGCAGACAATACATGAACTTGACTCTTGTCCGCCTGTATCCCACTGATTGAGGAACGACTTTCCATCCTTTCCCCTTCCAACTCCTAAACTGAGATATGCAGTGAAGGAAGATTGAAAAACACACTTCTCTTTTTATTTATTTCACTTTTCACACTTTCAACTTAATTATGCTTTAAAAGTTATAGTATGATTTTGGTAGGAAGAACAGTAGAAGTTAGTTACTAAAGTTACTAAAACAATTTTAATATATTCATACATAAAGTCATGTCATCTGCAGATGTTACTTTTGGTAGATATTATCAACACCTTTCAAATAACACAAATAATATAAAAAAATATTATTATTGTTGGCCTCAAATAAATATGTTTTGATTTTCTCTACTGTTCTTGCAACCAAAATCAGGGTATACATCATCTTCATAAACAACAATTGTTTCCAGCCTATGGCTGGGCCAGTTTAGTAAAATGCCTCCATTTTCTGCTATCCTTCCACCATTCTTCCTCCTTTAATTCCATCTATTCTTCTCCTCTCACTTGAAAATTTTCTCTTATCTCTTTCTTGGCCTCTTTTCCCACCTCACTACATGTCCATACCATCTCAGTCTTGCTTCCTCTACTATCTCATGTGCTCCCTGTACCCCTACTCTTTCCCATATAACTTCATTACTATTCTTGTTCTCCTCATGACAGCTAACATACTCCTCCACTTTCCTTGTCTCTCTTACTTTCACTGTCTATGTTTATTCTGCATTTGCGACACTAGGTACAAAGTACACCCTTTACAACACTTCCTTACACTTCAAGGGGACTTTCCTTCTCCATAGCAGGTATTTTACACACCTATAGATCAACTCTCCATAGCATGTCTCTTACACACCTATAGAACAACTCTCCATAGCAGGTCTCTTACACACCTGTAGAACAACTCTCCATAGCAAGTCTCTTACACACCTTGTAGAACAACTCTCCATAGCAGGTCTCTTACACACCTATAGAACAACTCTCCATAGCAGGTCTCTTACACACCTGTAGAACAACTCCTCCTGCTGTACTTTTCTCATTGAATCTCCCTGTTACACATTGTTTGTTTTTTTAATTTTCTGAATTATTCAGAATAAGTTGGAAGTGTGAAAAGTGTGTTTGTTTCTATCTAGATCTTACCTAACTATACTTTCAAATTGACTTCTTTCCCATTACATTAATACACAATGTTTTTACACTCTCTTATTGTACATTTCCAAGCCATTAGGGATAATTCCTTTTATATTGTAACTTTTCACTGGCTTATATTTATTTCTCATTCTCATTTATTTGTTTTCAGGTGTTTAAAAGAGATGCAGACTTGCTAGAAAACTGGATAGTGTCGAGAGAGCCAATCCTTCATGACGGTAAACTGGGGGAGACTATCCCTCAGGTGGAGGAGCTCATTCGCAAACATGAAGACTTTGAGAAAACTATAGAGGCTCAAGAGGAGAAACTTTCAGCCTTGAGAAGGGTCACATTGGTGTGTTTGAGATACATTCTTCCTACATTAGTTTAAACAGTTGGTTATTTGTATGGATTAAAAAAAACAGTTTTCAAATTTGATACAAATATAGAAAATTAGGAGTGGGAACCTCCAACACTTTAATCTCTTTAATCCTGCAATTATTAAAGTTGTTAGTATGTTGGTATTACTGTTTTTATATAATGAGCAGGGCCCAGATTTGAATGACATATCATCTTTTTTTATTGTTTCATCATAAACAATGCTCATAAGTACATAAACTCTGTTCATATTCTTCTAGTTGCAGAAATTTATATTTTATAAGTCATTTTGGAATTGTAACTCATATTTTGTTGTTGTGTGTCCTTTTACTGTGGATTCACACCTTCTCCGAAAAACAAGCACAGAACAGAAATGTAGTCATGTGATGAATTCTAAGCCAATCACAAGATTTCAGCCCCATTGGCGCGAGCTGTTCTGCTGAAGTTTAACTTATTTCCACTTTGTCTGCTCTGTCTGAGATCTTCAGTAGGGGAGAACCAACCATTTCAAATCAGTGTGCATGTGCATGTGACAATTGAGGCAGCCAAGATTTGAAATAACCCACTAATTTAAAGCGTGTTTATGTATTGGATTGTGCCACAACACAGTGTTATAATTTGAAAACATATCGGGAGAATGATTTGAAATATATGACAATCTATTATAAAATAGAATATTTTGATTACCAGCAGTTTTATGTTAGCGTTGCAATGTATCATGGGTCAACATTCAGCATGTGAATTGCTATGGCACTCAAGCAGATTCTACTTTCTAGTTTCGGCGAACGTGGGAATCGAGCTTTAGAGTAATTTCCAAGCACCCATGTTGAATAATTATATTTTTGAAGACCATCAATATTTTATGAATGCATAAATGTTTCCAACCCACAATCGTCAGAATAAGACTATAATGTAGGTAATGAACTTTGTATCTTCTTTGTGTATATGAATGGAGAATACATGTTCCTGGTGAGACTGCAACTTTACTTGAGAGGGTTGCGTTAGGAAGGGGTAACTATTCTTTCTGATAAAGATATTTATAAATTAATGTTATTTAGCAGAATGCAAGAGTTAACTTGTTAAAGGGTTTTCATTGCATATATGTTTATAGGTTTGCATTTTGTAAATAGCTTGTTTGATTTTGCTGTGCATTTATTATGACTATTTATTCATCTTTTTAACTAATTTTTTGAGAATTTTATACCTTTTTTAGAATTTTTAGGACATTATTTAGATGATTTTTAAAAAAAATTTAGGTCATCAAAATCTGGGTTCTGATGATGAGTATTTTAACCATACAATGTTTCTGACAATGCTTTCAGCTGGAGGAAGCGTTCCAGAAGCAGCAGGAAGAAGAACAAGCAGCACGTCTGGCAGAGAAAGAACGCATTGAGCGTGAACGTCTGGAAGCCAGAAAAAGGCGAGAAGTCCAACGTATCACAGATGTAAGTCTAATATTTAACTCAAATTTCACAGTGTTCAACACAAACATTTTGTTGTGAAAAGACCCGCCTTGGTGGCGTAGTTGGCTAACGCGCTAGTCATGTTAAGCTCGACTGCTGGGGACGGGGAGATCGAGGTTCGAATCTCGGTCGGGTAAAGAGTTACAGAGATAATTATGATCAAACTGGTAAATTACCACTTATGTAAATTACCCTCAAAGTCAATTAACAGGAAAATGAGTCGCCATCTTGTTTGTAGTGTTAAACAATGTCTAGATATGAATTTTGATTAGAGATGTAATGATATCTGTTTTTCTCGATTTTGATTCTTGATTTCGATTCCCAAGTTCAACCTCAATTTTTTTATTCTCTTTATTGTTTTCTTAGCCTTTCCTCTTTCTTTATTTTTTCCAAGCTTACAACTTAATATAAAAAAACATTTATTCAACTTCATAACATAGCAAAGCAATAAAAAAAACTAAAAATATGTAAATAGTTTACATTATTATAATAGATAACAATTTTAATTTTAACAAAAAAAAAGATCCAACCTATCAGATATTAAATCATTTTACATAATTAATTAAATAATGTAAAAAAGACATAGTAAACAATTGTTGAAAACTGTAGAAGTCCGTTGAATTCACCAAATAGTGCTTTTAACTGACCAAAATAAATATAGCAAATAAGGGCAACTTAATTAATAAGAGAGAATCAAGTACTTCTTATTCTGAATTTTGCTGTTTAACTTAGTTGACCCACTTTCATTGACAGCTAAGAATTGAGTATCAAGAATCATAATATTAAGATCGATTCTTTTGATACTAGTAAGAAATGAGGTTATAGAAATATCAAAAAATCGAGCTTGACATCCCTTAATTTAACCAAAATTGTTAAAGCTGATTTTTAGAAAATCGGATTTTTCTCTTTTTGCCTTGAATTAAACTACTTTTAATTTTAGGGTGTGATATCTTATTCCAAAAACTCCTTGAGGAAACCTCATGAAAACCTTAAATACCAAGCTTAAGCCTGATTGGTAAAATTATGTCGGTTCTAGGCCGAGATACAAACAGAAGGCATCACAAAAAAAAACTTTTTCAAATTTAGGTGGTCATGAAATCTTTACATCCATCAAAATCTTGATTTAAATTTATTTTATGATCACAGCGATACATTCTCTTTCTGAATGGTCATGAAAAAATAATATGAGCTGAATAATACATTTATCTTATAAATAAATAAACAAACGTAACTAACTATATTAGCCCTCATAAAAGACTCCTTGAGTGGCAGATCAACTATAACTGTCACCTTTCTACATTTGCTGTCAAGTCAAGCTAAGAGCTCTCAATGTTTGTAAAGGTCAACCGGCCTGACCTCTAGTCACAAGGCGAAAGTTGAGATGTAGCAATAAATAACAACCACTAAACCTCGAGTGTAAGAAAAATCTGTATACATTGGCTGAGTTTGAACCCACGAACATCAAGTCATGAGGAGAGTACTTTACCTCAAGTCCATTGAGGTGGACAAATTAAGCTTATAAACCTGAAAAATAAATTTATGTCTAAAGTAGAAATATACTTTCAATTTTCTTGCCAGTTCCTGTCTCGTTTCCTCAGTCAAAATGTCATTTTAATGCGAGCCTATACAATATCGAATTTTTAAATATATTTGATATTTTTTTAACTAAACAAAAAGAAAAAGAAAATATTAAAATTTTATTTGCTGTTAATTAATATCTTAAAACTGAATAAAACTAATTAAAATTAGTTTTTTGAGAGAGAAAAACACCACAAATTCTGAGCATTAAATTTTTTTTAGTTTTTTAAAAATCAAGCTGAGTTCGAGCATTTACAAAAACTCAACTCGTACACCCCTGTAAAAAGTCTAATATTCGTGCTAGGACATAATAAATTTGGAAGTTTTGATTTGTATTTATTATCTAAAGAAGTGAAAGTTAATTGAAATGAATCTTAGACTTCATCATAGACTTTTCTTTGCATTTTTCAAGTTTCCTTTTGACTTCACTTCAGATGTGAGAAAGTGATCTTCACGCACCCCAATTGAACTGTTTTTAACTAGGGAGCCCACAAATTACTTTTAAAACAGGATTCTTGAAATACGAATCATGTTGATGATCAAAATAAATATAGTTTATCTGATGAGTCATTATATTCAGGATTGAAAAAGAAACTGTTAGGTATGTTTGATTTCACAGGAACGCCGCCGGGAAGATGAGCGACGGCGAGTGCAGGAAGGAAGAGGACCAAGAGATGAGATAAATGGCTCGGAACAGTATGAAGGCTCACCAAGGTAACCATGTCTTAACTTGAGGAGTTACACAATGGCAAACTTATAGTGCCATTCTGTAATTGATACTTTCTGGGTAAATGGCGTATATGTATCACACAAAATACAGGGGGAGGAGTGCTAGCCTTATGCTATAAGTAAAAGAAAATTATTGCATGGGTTTTCACAACTAGTTTTAAATTATATAAACTTGTCATTTGAGCAAAAATAAAAAATCTTTCATTGATGATAGGGGCAATCACATTTAAAGAAATAAGTCCAGTGTGACCTGCCATCCTTAATATTTTAAAATTGTTATTTCAATCAAATATATTCAAGTTATGCCGATTATACAAAAGTGGAATGATATGCAGGGCCGGTCTAAGGCGAGTGCTACATGTGTAACCACACTCAAACAATCCAGGGGGGCACCAAAATGACCCAAAAATAAATAATTTTTGTTTTTATCTGGAAAATTATAAGTATAGTTAAAGAAAGTATTTGTAAGAAGAATGCTTATTTCTTAAATCAATATCTACATCCATTCCAAACAAAATAATTTTTTATTTCAAATTAGTACATTAGAATACATTAACAAAGTAAATACATTTTGAAGGTTGTTCGGTGCGACGCACCCCTGTCAACTACATTGGTGACGGGGCTATACTAGTTGCCGGGTTGAGACTGTAAAATCTATGAGTTAGGCTCAGGCCGAACGTTTGGTGGGATGCAGGGGATTGGGTGCAGGTGTAGTGTTAGTTTTGATTCTCAGTCATATCATTCACCTAACCTCTGAGCGCGTGAATCATTGACAATTGCTTACTCACTTTATTTATAGTTTAGGGTGTTTCAATTCGCTACTTATTGTTTTTAGTTTATATGGTGTTCTGTGAAATTTTGCTTAACTTTTGTTTCCAATTATTATATTGGTGCAAACGTTTTTGGTAGGTACTGTACTCTGTCAAGTGTATTGTGTCATGTGCTTTATTGCTGTAATTATTATTTTTTTACTTTTTGTGGTTTCTGTTTATTTTAATAATATTAAATCTAGTTTTTAAAACAGTTATTAAAATGTTTTCCAAAATTTCTGCAGCCGAAAATAGAAAATGGAAAGCAAAAACATTACAAGAAACTATGTAAAGCGCTAAACTAATTTGTAATTATTTAATTAAAGCAAGCACTATTAAAGAAAGTGAAAATGAGATTGAAATTGAAACTCAATGTAACGATGATCATCTATTGAAACAGCGCTCAGAGGAGGACAAAGATGGCTCAGAAGATTTAATAAATAATAATGCTGATGATTCTAACACCATGAAAATTACTGATCACAGTGATAAGAGTTATGTTACTGATACAATCCAAGAAATGGATAATTCATATTACAAATTGAAAGATCCGGCTAATTGGCCCAAAGTACTAAATACAACTGAATGTGATTTTATTATTTCGCAAGAACCAATCTCAACAATGTTAGACAGCTACCCAACAGATGGTGCAAAAAAAAAAAAAAGAATCATTTTCCAACCTATTTTATTATCGGCTTGCTTCCAACAGCGAGAAAATTAGAAGATGATGGCTAATGTGTTCCCAGTCTAAGGGAAGTTTATACTGTTTTTGCTGCAAAGTATTTAACACGGCAATCACGGGCACTACATTATCTAATGAAAATGGAAACTGTGATTGAAGACACTTCCCAACATGAGATGTCCTCTAACCACTTAAAGGGTTACGAAAAATGCGTTGAAGCAGAAAGGAGGTTTAACACTGGCAAGGCAATTGATTATGAAAATCAAAGATTAATTGATCAGAAAAATGTACTCACGGGAGATCTTTCCATCTTACCACCTTGCCCAACATAACATTGCTTTTCGAGGAACTCATGAAACACTCTACAGCAAAAACAATGGAAATTTTCTCGGGCTCGTAGAGTTGATTGCAAAATTCTATCCTAATAGGAAAGGAACATATTTCCCGAATTCTGGGGAAAGACGATCTCAGATGTGTAATATACTTGGGAAAGAACATCAAAATGGTATACATAGGTTCTAGTTTTAAAATGGCCATATATATATTATGCTCCACAGTTTTTTCAGATAGGCAGGTGGGGGAGGGGGGCAGGGCGCAAAATGTGAGTTTTGCACACACACAATTTATGCCCACTTTGGATGCAAGCTTGCGCAAGTAAACTGTATGTGCGAGCGTGCGCAAGCTTGCATGAAGAAACAAAATTCGATTAAATCCATCTAAACCCATGGTCGCGTGCCCGAGCTGGTCACACTGAGTGCGAACTGGATGCGCAAGCTTGTGCAAGCTTGCCGCGGATCAAATAAATTTGTTTCTTCATGCACGCTTGCTGTATTGATGTGAGAGTTATTTTATTTCCCTTGTTTTTAAGAGGTGATGGGTGACTTGGCGGTCTAGGGGTAAGGTGTCAGACTTATGTGCTGGGGCCCGGGGTTCAATCCTCGGTCCCGACACAGATTTATCTGATTACCAAAATCTTCCTTCACCTCTGACATCTTGTGAATGTGGGGAATGCCAGGCCTCCACCGTGGTTCGGATCCCACGTTAAACTGTAGGTCCTCCATTTCATCTCACATTCACCCTACCATTACACATTAGCGCAAGTGCGTATAACCCGAACGGGTAGTAAGACGCGGTGCTAATAATAATAATAATTCAAGAGGTGATAGTTTCGTCCTTGTGTGTTTGTGTTTGTGTTTACGATGGAAATGGGTATGCTAATAGCATGCGTTGAAGCAAGAAGGGCCATCTGGGATGCCTCTTATAAGAACCATAGCAACAGAGACATTATAAATAAACTGTGGGCGGAGATAGGAACCATATTGGATATTCCAAGTTAGTAATGATATATTTGAAAAACGGCGAAAAAACTTTATTTCAACTTATTTATTATTGTTTTAACCATCACAAAAGTCACAAAATAATATAATTATCTACTGAATAGTTATGCTTCATTATTAGTAGTTAGCCTATGAAAGTTTGAACATGTTTGGGTTATTTGGTATTGAAGTAGTGTTTAAAAGCCTCTCCGATTTTAATTGCCTTTTCAGTAGCTCTATTGTATCTACGCAAGTCATCATTTGGCCGGTAGTCTCGAAGGAGCTGTTTGGTTTTGTGCAACATAACTATCCATTCTGCACTGCCTTCTCCATCAATAAAAATGTTATGCAACAAACACACACATTTCAGAATCACGTCTACATTAGCCAGCATACACTGAATTTCAGTTTTTAGAACTCGCTATATTCTCCATCATCATCATCACTACTCTTAAAATAATCGTTAACCCATTCTTCCCTAAATGGCTCTTCATCTATCATTAAAATTTTCAACACACCATTTTCCAACGCAAATTCTTCTTCGTCTTGACTCCATCTTGACAGCTCGCTGGAGTGATTACTTGCACCTAGTTGCAACCAATGTGACCACTTTGTACACGCGCAAGCTACTTGCGCACGCTTGCACAACCTAATACTTGCGCAAGCGTGCATCCAAAGTGACCACAGCCTTAGATCGGCCCTGATATATGCATGTCTGATACTTCTTTTAAAACTGTTTTGCATGAAGATATAATTGCATATTTTTTATGGTTTCCTCATTTATATTTATCACTTTGTTTTATCTAGTGTTTGGTCTTCTTTTCTCGGGGGAGCTGAATTGTATCTCCTCGGAAGAGACTTCCGATACTTATGTCACAAAGAGCCTAAATGAAAATCCTGAATTATATCTCTTTAAAAAATTGGAATTATATCTTCGAAATCCTGAATTGTATCTCCTCGGAAGAGTTTAAGTTGACTTTTTCCTGTCAATACTCAATATATATAACCCGGATAAGGGATCTTCGATTCATTCGTCATAGTTAATCTCAAGCTAGTTTTGACTTTGTGCAATGTTAAAAAACTAAACAATCTTGCTACAGTACATGTCACCCGCCTTGGTGACGTAGTTGGCTAACACGCTAGTCGTGTAAAGCTCGACTGCTGAGGACGGGGATATCGAGGTTTGAATCTCGATCGAGTGAACTGAGGGTGGTTTTTCCTAAATAGTTGTCCACTCTCCCTCCACGCAAATGCCGGTTCACTTCCTCTAATTCAACCTTCCTAATTCCTAATCCATTAGCGTAGTTAGTACTTAAAGCGTACAACCTGAACGGGTAGTAAGACGCGGTGCTAAATAATAATACAGTACATGTCTCTGGCAATGGTAGTTCATGATGATTGTGATTCCAGAAGCTGATATCAGTTGTGTATAGAAAATGTAAACTAAAATACTAATAATAAGTATTGCCACAATCATTTTACAGCAGAAAATATGTTATTAAATGAATATTTTCGTTTATACTGAAACTTTCTTTACCTTTCAAAACACTTTACCAAAGTAACCCCCCAAATTTAGGGACATGGAACTTATAGAAAAGGATGGAAATTTTTCTTACTAAATTATTTCTAGGCCAAAATACCACAAACATAAAAACTACAATCTATATTAAATATGTATCCAAAACTATTGCATTTATATAGCTAAATTAATAATAAAGCAATCAAAAACTACAATTTTTTTATAGCTAAAAAGGTATGTTTTTGCTTGTTATGATTATAAAAATAAAATATGCCATCAATAATAAATACATTATTGGTACTAAATAAAATGATAAAATATTAGGAAAATGGTAGAGCACAAATAAAGGTAAAAACACTAACACATGTGTATGTAAATACTGTTAGTGTTTTTACTATTATTTGTGCTCTACCATTTTCCTAATATTTTATCATTTTATTTATTACCAAATGTTTTTGCTCCATGCACTTTATTTCATACATATCATAAATACATTAGTCATACATTTATTATGCCTAGCTTGGGTCAATATTATAAAATATAAATATGTTGTGAAATTATTTCGTTCTTTGAACTTAATCAAGACAACACATTTTATAATCCAAAATGAGGCCAACCTGCTCCTGACAATATAAGGATTGACCACTTTTATATATTTGGTTACTATTTAAATACTATGTCAGCACCGTTTTTGGACCATCAATGTTTGATAATCCAAAGTGGGTGTACTGGATATAGTGTTTAACCTAATTAAACAATCATATCACTTAAACTATATTTAGGCTAGGGACTGTCCAACATAAAATTTGTTTTTGATCTTATGCTTGATGAAGTGTGTCTTAAGAGGAATGATTGATCAAATTAATTGATGGAGAACCAATTTATCGCTCAGAATAGTAGTTTCTGACAATATTTTAAATTCGAAAAATAAAATTAATATTAATATCATTTAAAGTTTTTAACTGACTTTATTAATCTCATTGGTTTATTGAAATAAATGATTAACTATGAGCTCTAGATTTTTGTGGGTGACATATTAACTTGATACAGATGAGCATGTAAAGTTTGAAATGAGATTGTAAAGTAGATCTGCATTTTGAGCAACAAACATTTATTATTAAAAAGAAACCTGTCTTTTTAGAGGCGTGTATTTATTAATTTAATTTTCATCTTGTTAAATAAATAATCTTATTTTAAATTATAAAGTGTTTACCACCTTTTCACCCCCAGGGTATTGACCTAGTGTGGCACCTAGAAAAATACGGCCCTTGTTTGAACACTTTAAACATTTACTGTGGCATGCTAAAATATTTGTATTGATTATATAGTCAAGTCATGACATAAATCTTGTTTATGTATCTAAATATATGGTACAGAACTCCGCATGGACTTTCTCATTCCATTGTTTAAAAATGCAGATATTTACTCAATTCTCATAATATATGTGAAATGAAATAGTAACTATACATTAACAAACAAACCTGAGCACAGATTGTGGTATACTTCTGTAAAATCTTTTTTCATTCCCGGTTTTAAGTTTTATTTTTAGAGAATTAAAGTCTTCATTTGTATATCTGGAAAAATAAAAAATATCGATATTGGGTCCCCAAGAATCAACACTTCGTAATAAAATTTTGATATTTTATTAAGGGTTGCACATCTTATGGTTATTGCATTATGATTAAATCCCTCATTTATCAATTTGGAGCAATAAAATAGGTAAATATTGACTATTGAATATAAATAAAATGATAGAGTTGGATCATTGTTGTACAAACTTTTCCCCTAAGAGGTTAAAGGAAAAAGAAAATAAACTTTTTCAAAGACTTACTAATATTTACTCAATATATGGCATTAAAGAATTATTGCGTTAAAACTTAAGTTGTATCTCTTTACAACTAAAGCTCACAAAATTGTATAAATATATTTGACAATATCTCAAAAATTATTGGTTTTATAAAAATATATTTCTAATGATAGTTTTTATTATTAATAATAATACAATTTTGCAATGATAAGTTATTTTGTATCCCAAATAGTTGCGGAGTTACAGATATTTCTGCTTCTGTACAGTACACTAAAAGGGATTTTCACATGAAAATTAAAATAGCCATTTTATTTATACTCTTAATTAATACCTATATACAAGTTTTAATCAAAATCGTTTAAGCCGAATTTGAGAAAACAAATTTTCTCTTTTCTCCCTTTATTTAACTACTCTTAATTTTAGGATTAAACACAGGGGTGGCTTAAGGGTCGGGCAAATCGGGTGGCTTAAGGGCCGGGCGAATCGGGCGTCAGCTTGAGGGGGCACCAAACAGAGCACCAACATAAGCTGACATAATTTTTGAATGTTATGAAAATAATCTCCAAACCTGACAACTTCAAATTTAACATAACGTAGTGGAGATGCTAATGTTTTGTAATGTGTTTAATGTTTGATAATAAAATGGACTTAGACATAATGGTAATTTTTTTGGTCAGTAAAATTGGATAGTGTGTCACTCTTTAAAATGTTGTTGTTAAAAAACTGTTTACAAAACATGGTCTAATAGTTTTCTTTGTGTTCTATAAAAATACGTTTTGAATCATTTGTCTTATTTCGTATCTCAAATAGTTACAAAGATATGATAAAATTTGGAAAGTCACACTTCTGTAAAAATACCCTCAAAGTCATTTTCCCGGGGAAGTGAGAGTTTCAATTTTGTTTTTTAATATTAAACAGTGCCTATATAAAAGATGTAATAAAAATAATTAAAACGATTTTTGACAAAATTAAGTTTTTCTCTTTTTTCCCATCAGTAAACTATGGTACCCTTAATTTTAGGGCTCGATATCTAATTCCAAATTTTACTTGGGGGAACCTTATGAAAATCCTAGATAACAAGTTTTAACACGATCGGTAAAATGGTTTCTGTTCTAGGCTGAGACGCACACCCATACACACACAAGGCATTGTGAAAAACACTTTTCCGGTTTCAGGGGGTCATGAAACGTTGACATTTATTAAAATCTCTAGTTCAATTTTTTTTTTTATGATCACAATAATTCTCTCTCTAAGGTGTCAAGAGATAGAGAGTAGAAAGCATGCACAAATGGAGTTATTTGTCAATTCTTCTTCTCCCATTAGTTTTACAGTAAAAAGAGTCATAACCAATATTTAATGTGATTAAATTATATACTATCTATATATATATACTAGCAAAACCAGTGCGATAACACGCTACAGAAAACAAAATTAGTAGTAAAAGAAATATTTAACATGTGATCATGATCCAATTAAATCCTCCCCCGCTTACATACATTCTTTCCTGGGATCACATTTAATATTTAAAGTGTTCAGAATCTGATGATTATCTGGAGTGGTCTTCTTACATTACTTATAATTTCAGTTTTCGACTAGCGTCTAAAAATTCTAAATTTCAAAACTTAATGTTGTTACCTGAAATTGTAAATTAATAAGCATTTTTTCAAATGTTAGTGCTAGGGGTTGAAAAATACATAGTGTATGACCTAAAAATCAATTATTATTTTTAAATCTTTTATTGTAAAAGTACCATAAAGTTTCATTTTTGTCATATTATTTATACACGTATTAAAACAGATGTAAACATTACATGTTCCATAGAATGTGTAAATAAATACACAAACATAATAATTATAAATACACAAATCCTGTGTTTTCTGTTAAAATGCTAAAATACATATTACAATGTGATTTTAATTTTGTTAAACATATACGAAAATAACAATCCTCTATAAATTGTTTCATTTACAATGATTTGATTGATTTTGCCCTATGCTGCCCTCTATTATGTATGAGCTATACTAAGCATAAATCAAAGTTTGTCGCTTGTTATGTTATCTAGTACTCTTATGACAAACTAAAGCAATCTGAAATGTTTCCGCTTTACTTATACTTTATGAGCATAAGAATTCAAACTTAAGTTTGTCTACTTAGAGATACAATTCAGGATTTTCATTTTTGGCTGTTTGTGTGTTAAAGGGTTGGAAGAGAGTCTCTTCCGAGGAGGAACAATTTAGGATTTCAGAGATATAATTCCGATTTTTAAAAGAGATATAAATCAGGATTTTCATTTTGATTGTTTGTGTCTAAAGTATTGGAAGAGAGTCTTTGCCAAGGGGATACAATTCAGGATTTTGGAGATATAATTCCAATTTTTAAAGGAGATATGAATAAGGATTTTCATTTGGGCTATTTTGTCTAAAGTATTGGAAGAGAGTCTCTCCCGAGGAGATACAATTCAGGATTTTGGAGTTATAATTTCAATTTTTAAGAGAGATATAAATCAGGATTTTCATTTGCGCTGTTTGTGGTAAAAGTATCGGAAGAGAGTCTCTTCCGAGGAGATATAATTCATTCGCCTCCTTTTCTTTATAGTAGGCCTACTAATATAATCAGTTTTCCACTAACTTCTATTGATATAATGTTAATAAAACTAAAACCGGACATATATATACAAACCTCCAGAGAGCATTGGAGAACGAGATAAAAGTTGGGGGTAAACATGGATCACCAAAGGGGGAGAACTCACATGACAACAGAAACCTCTACCATATACACCAAACATCCTGACGCTTTGAGAACATGGAAAAACATCTCTTCTCATGGTGGTCGCCAATCGAAACTAGAGAGCATCAGCTAGTTTTTCTCATGGCATGCTTATGCTTGGTAGTGTTTATGTTTTCTTCCTGAATCGTAGTTATAGACACAGGGTTGGTAAAACGGGGTAATTTGTATAAATTTTTCTTTGTCTATTCTAGGATTGTAGCCAAATGCTACAGTACTTTATAACATTTATAAAATCATCAAAATGAAAAAGTTTTCCTAGAGGTGTGATGGAAGGGGATGCGAGGAGAAAAATAAAACATTGTTTTCACATTTTTTATGGTAAAACATTTTTTTGCCCAAAATAAATAAAACATTGCTCCAATACAAACATAGAATTCAATTATCTTCACATGCTGACCAAAAAATTTCTTGAATTTTTTTCAAGGATGTTCTAGAATTCAATGACAACTTTTTCTCTTCATGTATAAAGTTTGTTAGATAATGCCACCATGCTCATGACAGATATTCAACATGTGAAGAAAATTAAACTCTGTGTTTGTATTGAAGCAATATTTTATTTATTTTGGGCAAAAAAATGTTTTGCCATAAAAACTGTGAAAACATTGTTTTATTTCTCGCATCCCTCTCCATCATACCTTTAGGAAAACTTTTTCATTTTGATGATTTTATTAATGTATTATAAATTTAATAAATTCCCGTCCATTAAATGGCGATATAAAATGAAGTCACTAATTTAATGGATGCCTAGTGAAGAAAGAAGTAATTATCTCACATTCTATTAAAAACACTTGCAGAGTGCAAATAGTCTGATAAAAGAGGACCTACCTCAAAGAGTTATATTATATTCACTTATTGTGGCTTCAGTTTTAATGAAATGATTGTTACAGAATATAATAACTGACCCTATTTTATTTCTTGATTCACTTGCAACCTTCACCTGTGCATGCATTACCACTACTAACCCTCTCTTTTGGTGGCTTTGTGAACTTAGTAGGAAGACTCTCGGCTCTATGCCTGCAGTTTATCAACCAGTGTTTGCTCCTCGTGCTTCAACTAAATCTCCTAGTCATAACAGGTACTAATCATGTCTATAGCTTTTCAACACGCTTCTTTTAACTTCTTAGACTATATTGTTAACTTTACTGTTAAAACTTCTTAGCGGTAGCTAACAGTATGGAGGGACGATAATTAAATTTTTACTGTAGGACAGGGACAGGACAGGAAATTAATTAGTCAACATGTCGGAATCCAGACAAGACAGGAAGTTATAAAAATGACACCTTATAATATTTTTAGATTAAAAAATAATATATATTGATTTTTAAACTAATATGCCAAGCCTTACAAAAGCTATAACATTATTAAGTGTAATATAAGTAATAAAATACTATTATAACATTATAATAAAAATAGGCGTGTACCAATAGCATTTTTTAGTGAATTGAATAGCAAAATTTTCAATAAATATATAATACAAATCGAATCATTGATTTTATTACATTTTTGATGAACATTATTTCTCTTAGTTCATTTCTTTTGAATATGATGTTTCATATATAACTATTTGCAGAGTGCAAAAAATAGTACATAATATAATGTTTGAAACCAGTTAAATGTTGCTTAATTTAATTAAAATCTCTTAAATACTATATAGGTTTGAAACCCCAAAATGCTATCGACCCTTTTAAGGTTAATTTGGTTTTACACCCATTACATTTCCTCTTGATTTGAATCCACCAAAAGTGTTCTATGTTTGAAAACCCTTAAATGTTCTCTAGGTTTTAAACGTTTTAAAGACTCTTTAGGTTTGAAAACCCTTAAGTATACTCGGTCTGACACACCTTTAATCTCTATTTTCTCTCTGGAGATTCCCACTCATAAATAATTGACCTTGACCAATTAAAGTTTTCATGCCCAATTTTTATTGTAGCTCTGCAAATAATCTTAATTTTCCCTTGATCATAGCTTGTTATCAAGTGTGTTTTTTCATGTAAAATAAGTTATAAAGTATTATGTTTTATTCGTCGTGATCCAACATTTCTAAAAGTATTGTTATTCATTATTTCCTTAAATATACTAATTCTGTTCTCTCTTATAGATTGAACACATTGGATGTACCTGTTCCTGGTAGTATACAAAAAGCTGGTAGTGTGTCTCAACTCTTTGGTGATCAGATGAGGCGAGGTAATTTATTTTATGTGCAATTGTAAACAAAGTAAAATTATCACAGTTTGATAGATTCATTACAATGACAAAGCATCTGGTTACCTAGTTTACGGGGATTCTGGAGTTGTTGGTTCAAATGTGTTTGAAAAATGATTAGAAGGGTTTTTCTATAAAACTATTTTGTTATTAACTCAACCATCACAATTTGACTGCACAACTTTAACACGTGCATAGTTATAAGCTACAAAGAGTGATTCAATGATTAAAATAATTTAAAATCATAACATTTGATGTGCTATTAAAGGTCAAACTTGCTATTTTATGATTTTTGCATACCATTGTAAGGTATATACCATATTTAGCCGAATATAAGACAAGGCTTATTTTCACTTTTTGACCTTAAAAAGTCGGGGGTCGTCTTATATTCGCGCATGAATACAAATGTTTGTATAAGGTCAACATTTTTATGTTGTATAGTACTGATATATGTTTATTTTACAAATAAAATGCATGTACTTGTTTAAATTCTTATACAAACCAGCATTTTTTCGTTTTAGCAGATATTCACGTAGTTAAATATTTTATGTGGGTTGTTTTCAGCAATTACGATGTATTGTGCTAAGGACGCCCATGTTGGCCACTTTCATAGCTCAATAACTATACTAATAACTTTAAATAGTTAAAATGATGGTAAAGCAACGAATAAATACAGGGAAAAAAAATCTTATAGCTTAAAAATGAATTGTAAATTGGGTTTTACATGCCATTGTAGGTCTAAAAGACAACCGACAATTTCATGTGATTTATAGAAGGAATGCTGTAATGACACTGGCGCATTGTCACTGGTTGATTTCTAACCACTCCCTATCGACCATTATCATTTCACCATCTAAATCTCAGTGGATATCCTCGATCTATTCGTAAATAGAGTCAACAAGATGGCGTACCTAAACATTACAACTAACGCAATGTATAGTTTTAACACCAATGCATAATATAAAAGAGGAAGTGACTAGTCATGTACCATGCATTTTTATAGCATTCCAAACACGCAAATACAATTAGACCTTATCATTCACGATATTTCACAAAGCGTCCGGAAAAATATATCGAATAGTTACTATCGATATATTGCTATGAAGTACTGTAGCAAATCCTATACAATGATATTTTTTTAACATTCGGCGTTGGAGGGGTATGAAGGAGCGGCTGAAATGTGCTTGTTCCACAAGGAAATTTTTTCATGGACCAAAAGTGGGGCATCACCCCGAACTAGATGATGCGGTTCTTGAATTCGTTTTAGAAAATCATCATAAGGGTTTTGGAATTTCTATAGAAAATATCTGAATGAAAGCATTGGAAGAGGCAACTATTAGAAAAATACCCAGACAAGAATTCAAAGCAAGTGTTGGTTGGGCAGTAAGGTTCATGAGGCAGAAAGGGCTCTGCTTACGAAGGAGAATGTCGTTATCCCAGAAGCTGCCAGTGGACTATGAAAAAAAGCTAGTGCAGTATCAAAGGCACACAATTAAAATACGGCATAAACACCATCATTTGTGGGGTCAAGTGGGAAATACAGCTGAAACCCCAATGTATTTTGACATGTCTGCTAATAGAAGAGTGGCTGGAAAGGGTTCTAAATCAGTTATTTCCAAAACATCTGGAAATGAGAAGCTACGTGCTACAGTCATGCTGGCACTGTTGGCAGATGGCAGGAAGCTACCATTATTTGTTATTTTAAAAAGAAAGAATTTACCAAGTGGGGTAATCTTTAAATGTAATGAAACCGGGTGGATGAAAGAAGATCTAATAATTTTGTGGCTTCAAGAAGTTTGGGACAGGCAACCAGTAGCCCTACTAAGGGAAAGAGGATTGCTAACCCTTGATGCCTTTAGGGGTCATCTTACAGAAAAGGTAAAAGATAAAGTAGCATCTTTAAACTCAAGACTTATTAGTGATTCCAGGAGTTATGACCTTACAATTACAAGTACTTGATGTTGCACTAAATAAATCTTTTAAGCGCCATCTCCGACGCCAATATGAAGATATATAATACCATAATAATAATAATTGATTCATCCATGAGATAATGATATTACTTGGAATAAAACATGCATTGCATCAATGAAAATTTAATTAACGTACAGAATATCAATAATATTATTTTAAGTTTTATTGTTAGTGACTAAATATTGACTACTCTAAAAATTAATAAAAAGATTTTTCCTTAATTTCATGTTTTTAAAATGGGTATCGTCTTATATTCGGGTATACATAATAATTAATGTAGGGCGCTGAAATTTGGTATAACTTGACATTCATTAGGTGTACACAATGAAATATTTATATTATTAATTATAATGTTTGTAAAAATAATGATTTGGACCCCTCTCATATATTAAAAATGTCATGGATGAAGTGCATTGTTCTTTAAAGTATTGTATGTAAAATATCCTTTCAATACTTCATCCATTGAGAATCACATGCTTTTCAGAACTAATGTCAATATATAGCACCATCAAAACAAAATCAACTCCGTAGTATTTACCAAAAATGCAAGTGATACTAGCTTCCTATAACCAATAGGAAGCTAGCCTTCATAACACCTGTCGCCAGGACTCTTTCAATTCGTTGGTTCTAACACTGGTCATGAGTGGTCCAAGGGACAAGGATTAGGACATATATAAGCTGCTTGTGTGTATGAACACACAGAGAGAATACCAATACAAAGAGAGTACCAATACAAATTAACAGTGGTGCTCGCATAAATCTAACAAACTATTATCAGTGCTGGTAGCATACATATAGCAGTAGTATTAATTCACTATAAGCTGTATCATATAAACTTATATCTCCGTGCCAAAGATAAAATAACTTTAATAAATTGTGTGCAACATTAAAGGTCTTATTTATTCAGTTAAAATATAATATAATATAATAAAATAACATAATTCTGTATCAATATAATCGGCGCTCGATCACGGGACTATAAATACCAATTATCTCACAATAAGTAAATACCGTACCGCTTTAATTAGTGCTCGATCACGGGGAAATTATCAGCTAACTAAACAGTATCACTTCAACTGGCGCCCATCGCCGATCTATAACTTTTAATCGACGCCCAACGCGTACCAATTAATTCAATATTGCTATAATTGACACCCAAAGTGGGCTGATTAATTCGATATCAATATAATTGACGCCCAACGCAGGCCAATTAATTCAATATCATATTATCTTAATAACATTAAGTATTATATACATCTCTATATTTATTTAAATTGTGCAACAAAATGTTGATGTTCGAATGACCTTAATGACAGAAGTAAGGGCATTTTTAAAAAAAGGGGGTGGATCTGAGTGTAATGCCAATAGAAGTATTTCACTACTACCAAAACATGCTATAAAATTTAACTCAACATTATTTAAATGAGATTCTGGATATCATCAGTGTGGCTTTTGACGAAATATATTAACAATGAATCAGATGTATACTATTTGGTAAATATTAGGAAAAACGTGGGAATACAGCAGCATGACTTCATCATTTATACATAGATTTTAAAAAGGCATACAATTCTGTTATAAAAAATAATATGAAATTTTAGACAAGTTTGGAATACCCGAAAATGTTGTCAATCTAATTGAGGTATGTTTAAGTGAAACACTCGGCAGGATATGGGTTGGATGTCACTTATCAGGTGCTTTTGAAATACACAATGGGTTGAAACTCTTTATTCTAGCCTTAGAGTGTGCATTTTAGGCAATGCAGGAGAGTAGGGAAGGGTTGACATTTTGAGCAATAGTAAAGAAGCTGTTGCAAGTAATTCAGACATTCTATTTGAAGCTAGTAAGGAAATAGGTTTGGAAGTGAACGCTAAATAGACTAATTACCATGATAACACAGAGAATGCAGATTGTGGATGATAATTTAGAAAATACTGCAACAACATATCATTTGACAGGGTTAATAAGTTTGAATATTTAGAAACAATTTTAAACAGCAATAACAATATTAGATAGGAAATTAGGGAAATAATACAGTCGGGAAATGAATGCCTTAACTCGGTCAGTAAGTTGTTGCCATCTCACCTGTTGTCAAGGAATGTAAAAATCAGAAAATACAAAACAATAACTTTTTCAGTTTTCTAAGGTTGGGAATTATGGTGTCTTACCTTACATGATGAAAACAAATTTAGAGTGTTTGAAAACAAGGTGCTGAGCAAAATATTTGTTTTAAAAAGGGATGAGGATAGTGGGGAATGAAGGAGGTTACATAATGATAATTTACATACCCTGTACTCATCACAAGACATTGTTAGGATAATTGAAGTGAACGCTAAATAGACTAATTACCATGATAACACAGAGAATGCAGATTGTGGATGATAATTTAGAAAATACTGCAACAACATATCATTTGACAGGGTTAATAAGTTTGAATATTTAGAAACAATTTTAAACAGCAATAACAATATTAGATAGGAAATTAGGGAAATAATACAGTCGGGAAATGAATGCCTTAACTCGGTCAGTAAGTTGTTGCCATCTCACCTGTTGTCAAGGAATGTAAAAATCAGAAAATACAAAACAATAACTTTTTCAGTTTTCTAAGGTTGGGAATTATGGTGTCTTACCTTACATGATGAAAACAAATTTAGAGTGTTTGAAAACAAGGTGCTGAGCAAAATATTTGTTTTAAAAAGGGATGAGGATAGTGGGGAATGAAGGAGGTTACATAATGATAATTTACATACCCTGTACTCATCACAAGACATTGTTAGGATAATCAACTCTCATAGATTATGGTGGGCAGGACATGCAGCACAAATGGGAGATTCTAGAACCTTGTTGACGGTAGTAACTGACCAACCCATTGGGAAGACCTTGACGCAGATAGAAGGCTAACATTAAAATGGATCTGAAACAAATTGGGTGCACAGAAGTGGACTGGATAGAACTAGCTTAGCATTAGGGGGCATACTTTTGTAAGTTGGGCAATGAACTTTCAAGTTCCTAATAATATAGAGTAATTAAGGGCCGGATATTAGTTTTTGGCTATGTGTTGATCTGCTGTAGAGAGTGCTAATTATGTTAGTACTATAGTAGTCTGTATGACATATTAATAAAGAATCATTGATGGTCTGAAATATTTACTGGCTATTGACCTACCTTTTCATTCACATATTTTTAGTATAGATTTGGTGATTTATTGATGGCTAAGCTCTTATTTACTAGGTTGTGAAGAGCAACACATTAACTTGTTGATTTCAATTCAGTTAGCAGTGTACTGGTGCAGATAACGATTAATTGTTACTGGGCAATTATTAGTGCATCAGCAATTAATTGTAATCAGCGATTATTATGTCGATTAATCTTTTTTTTTTTAAGTAAAATTTAAAGCAAAATGTTCTAGGTGAAAGTTTAGTGATCAAAATCGAAAGAAAAAAATATATATATACAGTGTATGCACTGCTTCTGGGTTGCGGGTTATGCAAAGATTACAACACCAGGTTAAGAAATATAAGTTCATACTATTGATAAAACTAACAATCTAGTTCCAAATTTCGCCGGCTAGGTATAAAATATTTTTTTTTATGCATAAAATCTTTTTTGTATTAATTACATTAACTGTTATCATTCTATTAAGCATATTTTCCAATAACTATTAATAAATATTGATGATTGGGTTTAATAGGTGTTAATAATCGTAGCATGAACAATTATTTTAAACAATCGGTTTTACTGCATCAGTACACCTCTAATTTCAGTACAAATACTTTGGTAAATTATCTTAGAACCTTAACTCCACTTAATTATGTTAGTATTGAATAGGGATAACATATGACTCTAAATTGTGATAGTGCATTGTGTAATATTTGTGTGGCTCAGAAATCAAACGTGCTGAGAGTATGAAGGTTGAATTGAAGAAACCCAAAAGAACACCAAGTTTCACAACTCGACGACGTACTCAAAGTTTCCGCAAGTTGCAGCGTCTGGAACAACTTGACCAACTGCCGCCGGTTGAGATCCAAGGAGTCTTGGATAGGAAACATGAGCTCCAAAGTGGGGGGAAGAAGGCCCCTGTTCGTTCGTGGAAAACTTATTATACTGGTGAGGACACGTGTTTAGCATACCTGGCTAGGTATTCTCACTCTCTATTAATTTTAGTTATTTCAAGTTTAAATTATCATTTATTACAGAGTTTTTGGGTTACTTAAATATAAATTATTTTTCTCTTTAATTTTGCTTACTTCCATTACTGTTTACAACCTGAGTCTGTTTTTTATTCAAGCCATATATTTTCCACTTCCGGCTTGCTAGGCTTGTCATAGCTTCATATGTCTTATAATCTATCTTAAGACTAGGACAGGCACAACATCCAGTCTCCAGCCGTTAATTCAGCACTGTGAAAGGGTAAACTCACATTTCATCAATGATAAATTGTTCAGCCTTGCCAGAAATCAAACCTGGGACCCTTAGCTCAATAAACAAACACACAACCAACTGAGCTAAAGTGTCGGATTTTCCCATAATATATAATGTTTTTATTTGATAAAGTTTTACTATGACACAAAAAGCTATTTGGAATGGAACACTAAGCTAAATCTTGGTTTGTACTAGGAGGGATAGCCAGTTCACTTACCTGAGTGATACTGTAATAGAAATAGTTTAAATAAAACACTAATAAACACATAAAAAAAAATTAAGGATAAGCTTTCACTACCACGAGTCGATTTGCAAGTTTCAGAGATTAAACTGGGGCATTAACTGAACCGCAAGGTTGACTTTCAACAACTAATTTTATTTTCTAGTTAGTCTAACACTAAATAGATGGCAGTAATTGGAAAACCTAGATGGAAACTAATCAGCTGTGAGCTTTAATAATATAAATTATTATTGTGTCATCCAAATGGTGATATTACAAAATTAATAGCATTCGCACACTCCTAGTTTCTTGCTATGGATGACTCATATCTTACTCTGTGAGATTTTGTTCAGAAACACCTTTACTTCTTGGGATGTTGTTCAGAAACACCTATACTTATTGAGGTGTTGTTCAGAAACACCTCTTCTTCTCAGGATGTTGTTCAAAAACACCTCTACTTTTCGAGATATTATTATTATTATTAGCACCGCGTCTTACTACCCGTTTGGGTTATACGCACTTACCCTAATGTGTAATGGTAGGGTGGAGGACCTACAATTTAACGTGGAATCCGAACCACGGTGGAGGCCTGGCATTCTCCACATTCACAAGATGTTTTGTCAGAGGTGAAGGAAGGGTTTGGTAATCAAATAAATCTGTGCCGAGACAGGGGATTGAACCCCGGACCCCAGCCCAGAAGTCGGGATGTTGTTCAGAACTACCTCTACTTCTCGAGATGTTGTTCAAAAACACCTCTACTTCTCGAGATGTTGTTCGGAAACACCTCTACTTCTCGGGATGTTGTTTGGAAACACCTCTACTTCTCGGGATGTTGTTTGGAAACACCTCTACTTCTCGGGATGTTGTTCAGAAACACCTCTACTTCTCGAGATGTTGTTTGGAAACACCTCTACTTCTCGAGATGTTGTTTGGAAACACCTCTACTTCTCGGGATGTTGTTCGGAAACACCTCTACTTCTCGGGATGTTGTTCGGAAACACCTCTACATGTAAATGACAATACTATAAAATCCAGTTTAAGTCACAATATTTTTTTATATCTAACAAAACGTTAATTATATTTCTATAGGAACTTAGAATTTATGTAAATATGGGGGAGCGGGGAATTCACACCAAAATGTGAATTGTATAAAATTCGATCTTGTAATTTATTTTTCTTATATCATAGATCAAGTTTAAATTTTAATTTAAGTTTTAAATAAAGAATATCTCAACCATTCCCACTTGAACATACTCATCCTCTTAGCCTCTGGTATTTCCTGGAACAATAAACTCTTTTTCTGACGGGTTCAAATACAAATCCCTGAAAGACCATTGACGATGGCCAGCCTGGACTTTACTTATGTGGTAGTGCTTTCGAGCAGAGAGTAACACAACTCTCAAGATACATAAAGTTATAACTAACTGTGATATGGTTATGATTGCAGTGTTGTGTGGGCAGCTGTTGTGTTTCTTCAAGGATAATGATGACTTCTCGGCAAGTAAGGCAGCTACAGCGCCCATCATCATATTCAAAGCAAAGTGTGAGAAAGCTGAGGACTACACCAAGAGAAAACATGTCTTCAGGTAGAGTCTGGTTTAGGGTCCTTTTATGCACCTCTTTAGTGTCGCGCAAAATGCCGTCCATTCTATATGCAATTGGGATCAAATGGGTATTTTATGCTCTGTCATCCGTTTAAGCTACCATTGCATTCTGAAATTCGTGCTATCATGTCCTACAAAACACCAATGTCAAAAAGCCACAACAATTTTCAAAGTACATGGTTATTTTCTCTTATATTGCTTGGAAAAAGATGGAAGATGATTCACCTACTAAATTAATTATAGATGAGTTTAAAAGGAGAAAAAAAGTGATTTTTGATTCATCCTTAAGGAGTACAAAAACAGAAATATAAAGAATAATACTGGAAAAAAAGCACTATGAAAATCATTTTCTTAACTTTAATGCACATTGAAATGTACAACACTTTAAAAACACTGGCAGCACTCACACAATTTATCCGACCCCCGCTACTTTTTTTTTATTCAAGACAAATGTTGCATGTATAGAATAAACCTACAAAAAGTGCAGCAATCTTTTATCGTGTATCTCGTGACATTAAATTCATGCATAAAAGTGTCCTTAAGCTTCTGATGCTTCTAACATCCACTCACACAATATTGTAAAAAGTATACCACTGTATGGCTTAAACTTCAGTGATAGTAAATCTACTATTTATTACATTATGTGCCAAAAGATAAATGGCTCCATTAAAGGCCTATACACTCACCAGAAAACTGTAGGCTTCAAAGTTCACAGATAAAACACAAGAAAACACATAATTATGAAATTATCTAGTTACATCAGTTCCCTTCTTCAGCGAAGAGAGTAAAACACAGACTGGATATGGCAGTATGGCTAGAGGTATGTCAAGGTCACTTAGAACTGTTGTTGCCTGTCTCTTGGTTTTTAAAAAAAAGGTTAAGGGAATAAGAAATATTTCAATTTTTTTCCTCTTCAAAATATGTCAGCTCCGATTTATTTCCCACAGGTTGATGAAACATTATAAAAAGGATGCAAGCACAGAGACTGAAGGCTCTTATCTACACATGTTCCTATGACAGAATATTTCTGCTTTTAGGTTGTGCTGCACAGATGGTTCAGAGTTTTTGTTTCTGGCAGAAACAGAAAGACAGATGGAGGACTGGATTAACAAAATTTCCTTCCATGCCCAACTTCCTCCCAGTTTGCAACTTCTCAGCTATGATGATTCACATAAGGTCAGTGCACTTTTTGTGAAAGATAAAATAAATAATATTGTTCATCTTCTCCAAGCAAAATGTTAATCTCTGTTGAAAATATATATTGATTTAATCATATTTGTAAGAAGACATAGGAAAGGTGGGTCGAAACACATAAAAAGGACAAACACAATATGGCTCTTACAATGAAAAGAAGAACACAGTTCACACTTTACATTGCTGCTGTTGGACAAAGAGGTAATGGTTGCCTCTTCAAGAAAATTGATCTCATATTCATATACATAATATTGAATGCACATATTATAATTGTTGCAGGAAATTACAAAAAAAAAAAATCTCTA
>CABFVX010000194.1:173589-195270 GCA_902151425.1 Timema shepardi | reverse complement strand
CCCCTTTTTAATAGGTTTCTATCCACCTTTACTGTGCCTTGTTTCAAATATAACATAGGGAGGTATAAATACATATCCATCTACTTGTGTATGTTGGCAAACTTGTTTATTGTTCCACAGTTGCTGGTTGGGTTCCAACTCCTCAGTTATTGGTTCCGAGTTAAACATGTCCGATTGACCATTATGTGACAAATATAAGTTAACAATCATATTTTCATATTTAACAAACTCCTAATGTGCACTTTGAATAAAAAATACTGGACTTGTGTTGAATCTCCTATTTTATTAATCCAAATCTTGAATTTGAATCTTCATTTTAACTGTTCTGTAGTCTGGTTAATAAGTTTGTTCTATGTATATTATATTGGGGCTGAATCACCATTAGGCAGAATTAAAGTTATAAAAAAACTTACAATTCAAAGTTTAAAAAATATATATACATGCATAGTTTTTTAATATCTTTAATTATTTGATGGTTCTATTACTATAAAATACTGTTAGATTCACTTATCTGTTGACGATAAAAATGTATCCATACATCCACACACTAACAAACAACTATAAAATCATATATTAAATTGGACACAAAAAAAAAATTATACAATATCAAGTATTGTTTGAACAAAGTGTTGAACTGGCAAATATATGTATATATATATATATATATATTTTTTTTTTTCACTGGCATAATAATGGAATTTGGTTGATAAAACTACAGCTTATCAAATTTGTTTTTTGAATGCAACATGTAACCAAAATGTGAGCAAAACCCTACTAGCAGTGTAAAACTTTGGATATCTAAGTGTATAATAGTGTTGCTTCTATAACAAAGTTAATTTATCACAAAATATAATAATGTTGTTACTGTAGCAATAAAAATGTTTCTGGTAACGCAGTTCCAAAATTGTTCTACTTAGAGGATAAAAGAAAACAACATATTCAAACCCACACAAAATTGTTATAAGTTTTAATGCCTAAAGGCCCGTGCAGACCAAATCTGAGAAATGTTATCAAACAACTGACAAACTCTGTATGTACTAGAGATTGCGAGCAGGTCGTGTTCAATCGAAGGTGGCTACATGGGTGGTAACATAAATGAGCACATAGCAAACAGCACTTGCAGTGTGGACGTTAGCTTAGTTTTGTGACTGTTTTGTTATTATTAGGTTAAACATTTTTCATATTTTTGTTAGCACAATGAATGGAGTGAAGATTGTGAATTTAACTGAACATTATCATTTGGATCCGAACCTCTGAAATCCAAAAGATATGAATTATAAAGAGTGGAGTATGAAAAAGTACTCAATGAGACAAATTGATGCTGAATGTGTTGTAGGAAGATCTAGTTCGCCATCATTATAATGCAATATAAAAGAACCTGTGCACATGTATTAAGAATGAAGAAATCTGGAATAGGGACTAATGATATCCAGGAGAAACTATGTTTTGGTTTAAAATATCTAGCATTTTTACACAAGTGTGTAACAAAGCCTGAAGCCAGAGAAATGAGAGAGAGAGAAAAGATAACTACACAGTTAATTTGTTAAATTAATCTTTATTTTTTTGTTTTATTATTCACATTCAATTTTTGAGAATCATTTTTCCACGGAACATGGCCGATTGTTGAAAAATATTCAGCGAACTGTTCCCCAACTTCCTGCGTTCTACTGGAAGCTTTATGGCCCCTTTTTATTAGAGGAAGGAAAGAAGTTCCCCACACATTTCTGTTCTCCAAGACCCTGGAAGAACTTCCCCTTTTGAAATATTTTCGACATCAAATGCACACTATGGCGTGTTTAGTTGTTTTATAAAGTTTGCTTTTTTTATGCAGGTAGATGCAAGTACTACAGAAATTNCCCCCCCCAAAGTAATGGTTTTCTCAAAACACGAAATGCTACTGATAAAATATCAAAAAACATTATAAATGAAAAATTCAATTCCAGAGATTATAGGAGCTTAAAGCTTAATGTGCTTTCCATCAATTGCTCCTACATAGTGGGGGAAATTCCACATGCGCTCATATTCCTCTGATACTTTTAACCATTCTTGGGGAGAATAAGGAATTTGTAAATATAATACAATGTTATGTAACATAATAAATTGTATCAAAAATATATCAATTACACATTGATATAATTCACTGTTGAGTTGTAGGAAACTGAAGTGGAAGCTACAGAAAAAGACAGGTGTGACGAAAATTGTGAGAGTGAGATTAATGACTTAGAGCCACATACGCTTGCAACATCTAGTGGTTTATAGAATCAATTCAGCAGCATTACCAAACCAGCGTGAACAACGAGAATAGCCAAAAGCTGGTACTTAATGATGAGGTAGATAGCTTACACAAAACACCCACTACTTAACAATAAATATCTCCGGATAAGGTTAATTCCAATAAAAGCATTGCCAGGAAAGTGAATAAGAGCATTGATGATGATATTCAGATAAGGCATTTGTTCAATCTCCTAATGCAAGTAGTAGGAAAACAATCAGAGCCCAAAGACAAATGGTCACTGTTTGGGGAACACGTTGCTGCAAGATTAAAAATGTTTGGTGCAAATTCCAGAGCGTATGCGAACAACAAATTTTTAAAATAATAACAGACAAGTAAATGCAAATACATTTATCCCAACAAGGAGGCAATAATTAACACATTCATAGTACTAGGCCATCTTCTCCATTTACACACTCCATTAGCTCCTTGGTCCCATCTTATTCTGAAATACAAATGCCAATGATGGAAAATGAGTTAATGGCATCGACATTTTGTGAACTGCTGACAAACTGCTCTCAAACTACATGGCTAACATGACTTCATTATTCAAAACATGTATTTTTAACTTATATTTTAATTTCATATGTAAATCCTCTTCCCACTATTGAATATATATATATATATATATATGAGTAGTGAGAAACAAGACATTCTTTCATGTACTTTCTTAAATTAATGATAAAATTTTAGTATTTTAGTAATGTCGCTCCCTAAAAATTGGTACTGAGCATGTAATGACAGATCATTGATTTAAAACTAGAGATGGGTCGAATCCACATTTTATTTTTGAATCTTGAATCCGAATCCTAGCAAATCAATATAAATTTTAATGATTCACAAATAGACCTACATTACACAATATAGGCCTAAACTGTGAATTAAGATTTATTTCAATCATGTTTTCAATTTTAATCAACCCCAACCACCCCTCATAAAATACAGGTTAAAATATAGCCAAATTAAACAATCTAGACACATTACTGTTTTGAAATGAAATCAATCAAAATTTGAGTGTAGTTTAGTTATTTTTAAAAATGTTGTTAGAATGAGTTAAGTTTATAAAAAATGTGAAATAAACATATTAGGCCTAGTTATCCTTTTATCAACTTTAATCCTCATTAAAGAATATTTTATTGTATTAAGATATAAAAATTAAAAATACAAACGTATATTTTTAATAAAGACTAAAACAACATGCCTAGCAATTAAACATACATTGGAAATAGTGAACTCAATAATGCCTAAGTATTTTTTATTATTATTTTCTTGTATATCCATTATCTATTTTCACGTAGAAAACAAATATATTCGATTCTTGTGATATATCGATTTCTGAGAATACATTCTATTTAAAACACGAACATATTTTCAACTACAATGTGTTCATTCTCATTTTATAATGTAGGACTACATTTGAGTATTTCTAGAATTACTTCAATAACATATTTAAAAAATATAATAAACTCTTAAGTTAAAATCAATTTTAAAACAAATAATGGCTATATCAAGTCGTTATTTGATTCTTAAAACTTGAGAGCTCTTACTAAGTGATCAGATTACTTGAATCAATTCTAAACGAACAATCGATAAACGATATGTAGGCCGGTAGGGCTAAATAAACAGTTTTTTTTTTTGCCGTCTTGACTGTTGACAGTATTTATTTTTCATGAAACCCAACAAAATGTCTAACTTAAGGATCGGATCGTATGCAATAAATTGGGGTTCTTTGCATAGTTGAAGATAATTAAAACCAGTTGGGTAGTAAGAACTAACATTATCTTTATTTTAATCATCACTCGGACGAGTAAACATAATATACCTCATGGCGGTTGACTAAGGGCTACTTATTGGCAGTGGTGGGAGCGAACTGCATTGAATGCAGTTATATATTATATATTAAATCTCATTTTATCCTAATTGTGTAGTAAAACACATGTTTTAGTAGAACTCTTTTTAGTGGCATTTTAAATGAAAATAAGTTAAGGTCAAGTATTCAACAACTGTTGAAATTACAATATGTAGATAATTAAACTAAACATTATATCTTCTGAATCAATATATTATTTATGTCGACTCTTGTTTACTTCCACACCACCTTAATTAAAATATGAACCATAAAACAAACTCATATTATTTATAAGCTTATATATCAGTGAATCATTTCTCAAAATTTATTCATTTTCTTCTTTCATTTTTTAGAAACTTATAAGGCAAATATAAAAATTCAAAAATTAAGATGTGCTCACCAAAACACAACAGAAGTCACAAATGAAAGCTCCGGTCTCTCTTTGGGATGAAAACTGTTTGTGCTACTATTCAGAACATTAATTACATTTCACCTAGTTGTTGAGGTTGGCAGGCTGTCATTCGCTCTACTCAACTGAAGTTTATGTTTGGTCTTAGTTTTCTGTCCTTTATTTTTCATCTGTTTCTTCTAATTTCTGGCTTTTGCCCTTTCTTTTTTTATACACAACTCTTGGTCCTCTTTATTTCAGGCTTTTATCACTTGATGACTTCTCTTACAGGATTGTCTATTAGATGAACAAAACATTCAGATGATATAACAAGTTTTTTCAATTCAATCTTGTGGAGCCAGAAAATCACAATAAATGTATAAAAAAGTACTTGTAAATTCTAGCAAAATAGTTAAGAGACACACTGGTAACTAACTTAAGCCACTGGACTGCCAAATTATTCTCAGAACTGCATACTTTTAGTTGTCTTTATTGCCATTTGTTTAAATATAAAGCTGCATACTCTTAGTTGTCCGTATTGCCATTAGTTTAAATTTACAATTGCCTACTCTTAGTTGTCTGTATTGCCATCAGTTTAAATATACAACTGTGTACTCTTAGTTGTCCGTATTGCCATTAGTTTAAATATACAATTGCCTAATCTTAGTTGTCTGTATTGCCATCAGTCTAAATATACAACTGCGTACTCTTAGTTGCTTGTATTGCCATCAGTTTAAATATACAACTGTGTACTCTTAGTTGTCTGTATTGCCATCAGCTTAAATATACAACTGCATACTCTTAGTTGCTTGTATTGCCATCAGTTTAAATATACAACTGTGTACTCTTAGTTGTCTGTATTGCCATCAGTTTAACCTGAATGGTATCAATATTACTTTTCCACTATGGTGTAACTTATAATATAGGCCTATAGTGTAATTCATCGAGTAAAGATTGTAGGGGAATGAAGTGTACATACACAGCTTTATTATTAAAAATCACTTTTGGCCATTTGATGTGCTAATAGATGAAATAAGTATCCCACAAAACAAATTCCTCAAATTTGATTTTTCATAATTTTTTAAAGATGGACTGTATAGTTTTTGACTGTAAGTAATTTGTTGAGATATTTTTCTAGCCAAGGTGTCTTTGATTGCAGATAACTTGAACATGCAACACTAGGAGTGCTGTGCAACATAAACCTAAATAGCTCACTTTATTATTAAATTGCTTGAAAATATGATCTGGGGAAAGTATTAAACATTTGACAATCTGTATGTTGTTTTAAGATTGTTTTGTCTTCTTACAGCATATGGCAACACAGGACCTCCTTTAAGACAGGTAATACATTTGATGTAATATATGGTTTGTGGTGACTTATTGCTAATATTGCAATTATTTAGACAACCATTGAATACCTACACAATTTATACAAATGTTGCTAAATTGATCTTAAAGCTGATGATTTGGTGGAGTCATCCATATAACTTTTAGAACTGCCATATAAGGGTCAGTAAAGGATTGACCAAATATATTAATTAGTAAGGCACCATGAATCCAAACTGAATCTAATTATTTTCCCCCTTTATGATAGACATTTGTTTATATGATAGACATGTTGCTAGCAGTGCATGCATATTGGATTTGGTTGGAGCTTACTGGGAATTGCATGCAATCTGTTATGTTCTAAAAGCAGGTTCATCTCAAGACTAACATACAGGATGGAGTTATTAACCCTCGAGCTAGCGCTTTGGGGTATAAAGTATCCCATTTCTTTATCTGTAAGTTTGGTAGTACTATCAGGTTCTTATGAAAGGTGTTGACTCTTTCTATTACTCTAATGTGACCTTGACTGTCAAATGGTCGATTTGGAATACAATTAATATAATTAATTGTTTGTAAATTGAAGCTATTAAAACTCACCCACCTCAGTGGCGTTGTTTATTAGCTAACGTGCTAGTTTCGTGTTGAGCTATACTGCCGAGGACGGGGAGATCGAAGTTTGAATTTCGGTCGGTTGAACTGGTGGGGTTTTTTCCTAAATTGTTTTCCACTCTCCCTCCACACAAATGTGGGTTCACTTCTTCTAAATTTAATTTTCCCAATTCCTAACCCATTAGCGTAATTAGTACATAAGCATATAATCTGAATGGGTAGTAATATGCGGTGCTAAATAAAATAAAATAAAAAATAAACTAGTTGTTGAATCATGGAATACCCCAAACGGCCGCTCAAGTATGTGTTATTATTAGTCATATTGATGTTTTGACAATTATTCCATTGATTAGTCTCACAATCCTAACCATTAGCTGAATCTTTTCTTTTATGGCCAACTATTACAGTAAGTGTCATGTGTTTGATTCCCAGTGAAGTTATCGAATTTATAGTTTGAACTCTTAAGAGTTTTGTTTGTATACCACAGAAATGAGCTAGTTTGTAATTATTGTGCTGATATAACAAATTGTTTATAGAAAGTGAGTCTACTGATAATTGGATGAAAAAAATATTACCCCTTTCCCGCAAAAGTTGTTAAAATATTGCAGGAATTTTCGGATGAGAACCAAGGGTATTATAACTATTAATGTTTTGAAAATTATTTCTAACTTCTTTCTTTATAAATTGTATTTGTATTGTACATGTGTTCACATTGTATTTGAATTACTACCAAATTAGTAAAATAAATTTTTGACCCATTTTTTTTGTAACATTTGAAAGTATAACCTCCCTTAGATAAACGTTAACTGTTATAAAATATAGCACTTAGAAAATGTAAACAAAACAATAAATGCTATCTACTATTAATTAATTTTATTTATTAGAATATGTTTAAATTGACTCAAATTAAAACAAAATCTGCAAAAAAAATAATATTTCATTAATACAAGAATCGATAGTAGTGTACTGTGGAAACAGACAGGGTTGCAAAGTAACCTGCCCTCCTGATATTGTTAAATATACCTGCATAACTTTTAGTGGGCTAAGTGCCTGAAAGGACATAATAAAGAGAAGAAGAGTAGGCCCCTTAAAGTCCTAGTTGGCTATTCTATTTGACAAGTCTCTCAACATCTTGGAGTGAATAGTGCCTCATATTTTATCTATACGTAGATGCTTACATGACCAAGCCATAATAATGTGTTTATTCATAGGGTTTTCATACAGCATTTAATATTTTTGAGTTTTCTGGAGGGATATTTAAAAAAATCAAGTAATGATTTTCATCCTGGGAAATGGGAAAAACTCCAAACATTGGGTTTTTTCTAATTAGAGTAATATAGAGCAATGCAAAATAATATCCCATTAAAATATATACACATAGACACACTTTGAATGTTAATATCAAACATAACAATGGGAATAAATAAAATGATAGATAGTAAGAATGTTAGATGGAAGTGCTTTACCTGTGTCGTCAGTACAGTCCTACAGATGGTATCACAACAATGTTAATTAAAAGGATGGGGCCACGTTTATTGTTTGAGCAATGTAAGTGGATTTTTAAGTCTTATTGTAAAATTAACAATTGCAAGATTGCATAACATGTTTGAGGCTTATGGAAGTGTGCAAACTGTGACCAAGGAACAGCCCATTAGACAGAGAGCATCACTGGGCAGTGAAAATGTTGCTGTAGTGTTCAGACACTAACACAATAAGCTCTCCCAAGAGAGTTGTTTGTAAATCCAGTGTTCATCGCACATGTGGAGAGGCACTACAGATAGCCCACTTCAATTTTGTGAGAGGTTTTTGCACATGTGTGAATAAAGGGAAGAATTTTTAGATTCAATGGTTCGGTCTGATAAAGCCACTTTTAAATTCCATGGTATTCTTAATCAACATAACTGTGTGTACTGGGCTGCTGAAAATCCAAAAGTAGTGTGGCGTGGTCTATCTTCCAGAGGAATGGTGAGGCCATTTTTCTTTGAAACGACTGTCACAAGTCTTACCTACTTAAAAATGTTTCAAGACAATGTTCTACCTTCATTTAATGACCTGTTTTGGGATGAAGAGCGCTACTTTCAACAGGATGGTGGACCAACATTTCAGAGATTTTCTCGATGTCACTCTCCCTGGGAGATGAAGAAGACAAAGAGGAATTGTGTGAAGTATCCTGAATTATCACAACTGGACTTTTACCTGCGGGGTACTTTAGAGAAAATTATGAATAAAACCAAACCAAGAACACTCCAGGTCATGAGACTCCCGTGCTTCCAATCCTCTAGAAACAATAGTGCATATATTGCTCTGTTGCACAAAAAGATGATGTGTGTCAATTTTATTCATTAAAATATATATAGTAATAAAATGTTTATATATTTTATTGGGATGCATAAACAAAAACATATATTTTCAAGAATGATTTTTGTTATCAAAATAGTATTCACACAAATTTATATTTCTAAATAAATTTGCTATAGTTACATAAGTTCATTTTTTTAAATCAGACAAACAGAAATATTTAGATTCTATCTACTATGAAATAAGAGCTTGTAATTTAATCGCTTTAGATAAATTCAAAAAATTTACAATGAATTTGAAAAATTCTAAGTACTCAAATCTCTTAAGTTTAAAAAAAAAATCTTTGGGTCAAGTTAGACAACTACTAAAACTTGACTTTAACTTGAATCTTTGAGCATATACTTATAGACTATTCTTTACAGCACACTATTATTGTGACCTTCCCCCATCACCAATATATAACTTCTTGGAGCAAATTATCCATCACCATCCAACTCCTTGACTCAAGTTAGTTATATCAAATCTCTTCATTATGAAGCTAGAAATGGGGAATTTTGGGCCAATAAACAAATTAGAAAAAGAGAAATGGTAAAGATTGACAAGAGACAGGATTAGAAAAATATAAAAGGGTAATATGAATGACAAAACATGTGATTCAGTTATAAATAATTGTTTTCTGTACGTTCTTGCATATGCTATGTTAAATATCCCAAAGGACTATATAACTCTAGTTAGTCTCTCCAAGCCAAATAAATAGGCCCTTTTATATAATTAGCAGCCTTGTGTCCACTGTTATTAGTAACATTTTTATTTGATACCAGGTAAGCCGTGAACCCCCAACCGCAGCTGTGCGGCCAAGCTCTCTGCCTCCTTATGTGGCCCCTCCCTCTGCCTTGGGGGCCCCTTACCAGGGAGCCAGTGGGGATGCACAGAGTTCCTCAGAAAGTGAGCAGCACACCCCAGCACTCCGCAAGGACAAGCGCTCTGGTGTGCTCAGCAGTCTATTTCGCAAGAAACGAGCGACAAACCTTTGAAGGCACCTCCACTTCTCTTCATTGTCTTTCTTATTATTATTTCACTTGTATTATCTCATTACTTTTCAGGGTGTAAGACCATAAGTTTACTGCATCAATTAATAATAACAGGGTGGCCATAAATTAGAAAATCGAGAATTACTTGAATACTGCCCCTTGTTAGGAATTTAAAAATACTGAGTGAATTTATTCAAAGATAAAAATAACTCTTTATGTACTTGTGACCAAACTACATGCATTATGAGCTCAACTTTATATTGAATTTACAGAAATCATACTGTTTAATTTTCCATCTCACATCTTTAACATATTTGCCCTTTTGTATTGTTGAGAGTAATGCACCAAGTGCAGTGGGAGCCCCACTATATTAAAAGCATCTTCAACAGTATCAGAAACTACATAAGTCTTGGGCCCACAAAGGTTGAAGAGAAACTAATTCTCTACGAATATGTAAAAAAATAAAGGCATTTTTCATGGAATTCAATCTTTGTTTCATTTACTACTCAACATAACTAAGTTTTCATGCATTTGTTATGTAACGTTAGAACCACACATCTTAAAAACATTTTTATTAAGAAAAATTTGTTCAAGTTCTTATAACCGAAAGTAAAGCCTTTGAAATATATCAAGAAACTGAACATTTGTTGTCAGGAAAATTGGAGAATTTTACTCTGGTGTTTGATTGGCCACCCTGAATAAGATAGTTCAGAAAAACAAAAATTATTGTATAACTGATTAAATTTAGTGATTGTATTAATTAAAACCAAAAACTTTGGTACAATAACTATTATATTATAAAATCCAACACTGTCAACTTAATTAATGACTAAGCTTTGTACCTTCCTATATGTTTAAATAGTGAATTTGTTATTTTTACTAATGTGTTTGTTAAACTTAGCCAAGTTTTATTTTCATTTGTTCAAGAAAATGTTCTTTTGTAAGCTTTTATTCTATTATTGAAGATAAAACTAGGAGGAGTAGTAGTAAGCCACTACTTGGCCACCATCTTGGTTTCATGGTTACAGTTTTGTGCTGCATTGTTTCTCAAACCGTGGTGTTTGACCCAAGAGGGTCTGGTCACATTTTATTTCCTTATAATTAAATTTTGTGTTTATACTTCCTTTTGTAAAAAGTAGAATATACTAAATTTGGACATTTTTATTGCAAGTACTGATACATTTTTTAGTAACGGGGACAAATTAGGAGAGCTTGGATAAAAGACTACAATTTCTTAGTTTATAACACAAAATGCCCTTCACCATAAAAGGACAAAAAGTATAGACTTGCTCCTTCATTTCATTTTCTGTGTGTTCTCCTTGTTGTATTGTCCTTGGTTATTTATGTTAAAGAGTTATTTTTGTATTCGCATAAATTAGCTACAAAGATATGTATCTTCCTCCTTTCTTTTTTTAAGGATACAGCTGAACAACTTCTGAAAATAATTACATTGATCTAACTGATTCAGCATGTCCAAACTAAGTATTGACAGCAAATTATATTTCAATTTTTACAAATTCACTATATTTTGCAGACTAATCAATGAACTATGTATTATTATTTGTTGTGTTTTTCTTTTCTATTCGCTTAAATATTTGTACTATTGTAGTCTCATCAAGTCACATGGTGGATGACTGAATAGTTCAAGTGGCTCTAGAATCGTCTTTGGTATGTGCCATCAATGAAGATAACAGACTTGCATTTAATGGACCTGTACAAAATATAGTATCAAGTGGAAATGTAGGAATGTTTCACATTACTTCTATAAAGTGAATAAAATTATATAAAGTGTAATTATTTGTAGTAAAAGTTAATTGGAACCTACAATATTAAACCTAATACAAGGCTGCACCGTTCTCCACTTACTTTATTTATAATTCATTCTTAATTACATCAATATTATGACTAGAAGTTTGCCACGCGAATAAACAAGTTAAAATAATACCTATAAGGAAATATATAAATTTATAATTTTGAGAAGAATTTAATGTTTTTTTAAAGTGGGGGAATCCAACATTAAATTATACTCTCTTTGGTGTCTAAATATGTTTATATGCATGCTTGTTTCTCATGAAATGTAATTCATCATAGCTGAACTGCTATAAATGGTCAGGTTGTGCAACATAAAAACTAGTAATGTGTCATTATTTTTTTTAAATTGATACTAAAACATAGACTATCTGAATTGATTTGTGATAAAGGTCGTTTGGATAGTTGAAAACTATACTATAATTAGATTAGGGGAAAACATTCATAATTATTATAAAAACACTTACACTGAATAATAATACTTTTAAAATGGATGTAACATGAAAATTAAATAAATGTAATAATAAATTGAATAGGAATAACAACTACTGCGACTGAGTTAAAGAAAGGTTAGATTGTCATTTAATCAGCTTTCTACTGTGCCACCAAAATCTAACATTAAGATGCCACAATTTTGTTTTGAAAACAAATAATTAAACTTATAAGCCTTTCAGTAATATACTGATTCATGCCAAAATCACGATAAACTTAAAATTCACTTAACCTAATAGTAGTCCAGGAAGAACGCAAGTGATGTCAACTGGGCTGTTTAGTACTTCATATGTTTGTTTATGATGCAACTTTTATTCACAACAGTCAAAATAATATTCCTTCCAGTTAATCCTCACCGCAAATCAGTGGTGTGTTGTCAATTCTGGACAAAGGGAAGCAATAAGGCTACAAATAAAGGGGGTCTGATGGATGCTAGTTTAATAGAAAGCTCACAATTTTTTTTAAATGTAATTAAAAGTATTCTGGGGAAGAAGGAAAGGGGGTGACACAAACTATACATGGAATAAAACAAAATAATTGGTGATTTCAGAAATATTACTCAATCATTAAATTATATATATATTTGAATATTATATTTGGAAGAAGGTATAGGAAAGGTGGATAGAAACATATAAAAGGGGGACGAAAACAATATGGCCTTTACAATGAAAAGAAGAACACAGTTCACACTTTACACTGCTGCCAATGGACAAAGAGGAAATGTAACATTCTGTCGGAACTCATCAGGTAGGAGTGTGAAACGCGCAATGCAACTTCCTAAAAGAGAAAACCAAAAAACACAAAAGAGGAGAAAAAGTAAAATGGTAAAGAATAATAAGACACAGATAGGAACAATTAAAAGGTGTAACATAATAGACAAACACAGGAAAAGGACATAGGGTGTGAATATATAATGATATAACTCTATAAGGAAAACCTCTTTTCGCTTTATGAGGTAATTGTATTATATTTGGAAGAAGGTATAGGAAAGGTGGATAGAAACATATAAAAGGGGGGCGAACACAATATGGCCTTTAAAATGAAAAGAAAAACAGTTCACACTTTACACTGCTGCCAATGGACAAAGAAGAAATGGGCAGCAGTGTAAAGTGTGAACTGTGTTCTTCTTTTCATTTTAAAGGCCATATTGTGTTCGCCCCCCTTTTATATGTTTCTATCCACCTTTCCTATACCTTCTTCCAAATATAATACAATTACCTCATAAAACGAAAAGAGGTTTTCCTTATAGAGTTATATATATTTGAATAATAATTGTAGATCCTAACTCAAATAAAAAGAAGAAAAATAGTGGTCAATTTATGATTGGTGAAGTTTTCTCTTGGGTTATAGCCTGCCTTTTAATAACTTTGGATCTGGATTTATTTTACACGCCATTATCATTAGTAAATAGTAAGGTCACTTAACTAATTTTCCGCTAACCAAACACCAATAATTACTATACTCGTTCATAACATTGAGTATTGAAACGTCAAAGCTTTTTTTAATATATGTTGCCTGAAGATAGAATGGGTCAAAAAACCAAGACTAAAAACTATGCTTCAAAATATTACGTATGAATTTTGACACAGCAGACCACCTCTTCCACTGGTGCACTTGTTGACGCACTCGTCATTATACTATATGCAAAGAAAGAAACCGCTTCCCTTGGCAACTCAAATAAGTGTCAATATTCTGTAAACTCAAACTACACTACTGTAAATTGCTGAGAAATACATGATTTTGTAACAGAGTGACCATAATTACATCTAGAAACAATAACTATACCTAAAAACAACCTAAGAAATAAGATTTTAACAGGATTAAACATACAATTATACACCAGGCTGGCCGGTCAGTCTGAGAAAGAACTGCTTGCTCCAAGAAAGACCAGCTGTCACCTCAACTCAGTATACTTGTTGGAGATGTTTCTAATTATAATAATTTGTTGTAACTTCATTTTCCTCTTATTTTATTTATTCCCTTTTTAATTTTAGGGAAGCATTGATCTCCTTCTCTTATTTTCTTTATTCCCTTTTTAATTTTAGGCAGCATTGCTTTCCTTGAATAAACACCATTGCCACGAATATATTTTAACACAGCTGTCCCAATTGAGCGTACTAATCTCAATTCTCAAAGTCAACATATGGTTTTTGTTGAAATCTGTTAGCGCCTGCATAGAGGGACCAATTTCAGATTATGTATGTGTCTAAAAACATTATATTTAAGTTGTAATCTTAGTAAAATAATGATTAATGCATATTGACAGAAAAATTCAGGGAACTTTAAAATATAGTTTGGCTGGATGTTCATCCCCTCAACATGGCTGCAGAGGCTGCTCATTCTCATTCAAGTTAGCTCCTAGAATGTATCATGAATGAAGGTTTAGAAAATTCAAATATACATTTTTGCTTACATATTTTGTCAAAAGTGCAGAGCATATAATTTGAAATGTCAAATACCACCTTTCTTACAGTATTCTTACAGACACTCATTCCAGCAGTAAACAATACATCTTGTATTTAGATTCACTTGGAGAGGTGGTTACTACTTTTAATTCAATCTTAAATCAACTTATATTATTACTTCAGAAAATACTTATGTCACTTCTTTTAAAAGCCACCTTTGCTGGGAAGACGAAAACACAGGGCCACTACTCTTTTATCCAGTTCATATCGTAATTACCTGTTGACTAAAAAAACACACCATGAGCTCAATATGTTGTCTAAACAGCCAAGTGCCTCTACAATCACTGCTACTGAATATGATGCAACTATCTGTGTCGGTTTTGGAGATAATCCGATTGAATGTGGAGCTTGCGGAAATTAGGGGTAACAAACCTGTTATAGTCATCAGGGCAAATATACCTGTAAATGCACCCTCTTAGGCGGTGATATTTTGGGCAGGTATGTACAATAGGTATACAAATGTCAAGGTTCATATTTTATATTACTTCCTAAATTATTATAGATATGGAAAATTTATTTTATATTCATCAACACATTTATTTTGATATCATTATTATTATTATTATTATTATTAGCATCGCGTATTACTGCCCAATTGGGTTGTACGCACTTACGCTAATGTGTAATGGTAGGATGTTTGTGAGATGAAATGGAGGACCTACAGTTTAATGTGGAATTCAAACCACAATGGAGGCCTGGAATTCCACACATTCACAAGTTGTGATTAATACATGTCTTGTCATAGTTGAAGGAAGGGTTTGGCAATCAGATATATCTCTGCTTGGACCAAGGATTGAACCCCGGACTCCCAGCACAGAAGTCTGACATCTATACCGTCAGGTCACCAACTATCTATTTAAAATTTTATTAAATGTGCACTTTTCTCATTCTTAGTTTTGTAATGCACACATGTTTGACTTAGACAATAACTTTTTTATAATACTAATGTAGATGTATTTTCTCTAAACTACCCTTCTCATACCTACATCTTAAATTAGCTTATTAATAACGTTTAGTCATACAAACACACAAATAATAACTATAATTACTATACATACCGGCATCTCATTTCATCACAAACATGTTTTGAACTTATTATAGTTGGTCCCTGAGTAGTTTGTAATATACTTATAAAAAAACTTTTCTTACAGTCGAATTATATAATTAAAATTGACAATGTTTTTAATTATGTTAGTTGATAATAGGGTTCCATACTCTTCATTGACTCCTTGCTCTTTTTTTAACTAACAAAATAAATTATTATTATTATTATTATTATTATTATTATTATTATTATTATTATTATTAGCACCGCGTCTTACTACCCGTTCGGGTTATACGCACTTACACTAATGTGTAATGGATGGGTGATTGTGAGATGAAATGAAGGACCTACAGTTTAACGTGGAATCCGAACCACGGTGGAGGCCTGGCATTCCCCACATTTACAAGTTGTGGTTAATACACGTCTTGTCAGAGGTGAAGGAAGGGTTTGGAAATCAGATAAATCTGTGCCGGGACCGAGGATTGAACCCCGGCTGCCAGCACAGAAGTCTGACACCCTAACCCTAGACCACCAGGTCACCAACAAAATAAAATCTTTGAGCTAATTTACTTCACGCATGACTCATTCCGCAGGAAAATGTGGAAAGTTTCTTATAATCTGGTCAGATAAAGTTATTCTCTCTTTCTCTCTGACATTCTTTGTGATGCAATATGAACTTTGACCGTCTATTCAATTATAATTGCAAAGATAAGTATAGTGCATTAGTTCTCAAACTGTCGAGCTGTCAGTATACAGTGTTTATCTGCAGAGACGGGCAGAACCGCTGGTAAGTCATGTATCACACAAAACATTTGGAGAGGCAGCAACAAAAGGAGATTGTTATGAAAACTTAATAATGTATAGCCTACATTAAATAACCCCAGTCTTATTTGGGCAATGGCATAACCAGGACTTTTTTTAGCGTCTTATGTCTGAAATTTTGCTGAATATGAAGCTACATACACTTTAACATGGGAGGGGGAGCAGTTGTAGCAAATACTAGCAGATCACAAAACCAAGTACAATTTGATAAAGCTACAGTGCCTTCTAGTTACATCCATTACTGTTTCCAGTCTGGGGCCTCGCTCACTTTTTTTATTCAAACCACATAATTTCCACTACCACTTTGTTAAGCCTCTCATAGCTTCATATGTCTTATGATATAACTTAAGACTAGGACAGGCACAACATCCAGTCCCTGGCAGTTAATTTATCAAATATTTCAGCACTGATTAATATTTGAACCCGGGACCTTTATCTCACTAGGCAAACATTCTACCAATTGAGTTAGTGCCATCTATTTATTTTTTTACTGAGCTTCACAACCTATTTATGATAGGTGATATAACAAGTGTCTTATTAAATTATTTATCATTTATATATTGCCTGGTAAAGTCACTGTACAAAGTTTAGTTTCTTAGCTTTTCTTTCACTTTGTGTGTCTAACAGCATGGTTATTAACAACTTAGTCGAAGTGACAGAAAGTTAAGTTAAAGGAAATGAACACATATTAGCATGGAGAGGGTGTGTGATATACATTTCGGTTTCTCCCACTATCGACAAACTAATCTGTGACCATTAGTCATAAATTACTAAGTCTTTTAGCAGATCAAATTATGCAAGCACTATGTCATACTTTTCCTCAAATTTAGTTTGGCGGAGCTCCTAAATACTTTTTAAAATATCACAAACTCTAAGCCAAGGCTGCTTAAAAAGTTTTGTTAAACTATGATACATTATAAATATTTGAGAAAAATAGCAAATATGGTTAGTGATATTTTTTTTCTATAAAAATTTTTAACAGATTAAAAACACCCATTTACCAGAATGATTACTTTTGAATATTTTGAAGCTGAAATTTGATTTAAATGTGTTGGCTACCAATAAATTACCAAGCTACAAGACCTAAATAGTTGTGTTAGTTTTATGTTTGTATTCATCGTGTACCTGACATTAAAACTTCAGTAATAGAGCCCTCCCAAGACTCTTAAGGGCCATGGATACAAACCATAACAGATTGACCGAAACATTAAGACATGGCCTCCCTGTTCAGACACATTTTACAAATATTTCAAGGGCTTACAGAATGGACTTAGTGTTTCTATCAAGAGTAGATGAATGAGCCAGAAGACTTTTAAAGAGGCTTGTTTGTAGTCGACTGGATCAGTTTGTACGAGTCTCATGCATAATCTGCTTATCAACCCAACCAAGGGGTACACAGCATGTCTCCTGGTGGCTGGTATGCCATTGGTCTTGTAGGGATCATAATAAACAATCATCCTATAACTAAGAAATAAGTTATAACAGCAGGATTATCTGAAGTGTCACTAGCAATTTTTAATTAATTACAGATAATACTTGAAATATATTCAGATTATGAAACAATATTAAATAATGCCACAGGTGGTTACATGTTATAAGACACCAGGCTCTTCATAGACTCAAAATGCCTGTGGTCAGGAACATTAGAGGTGGTTTTCCAAATTTGATTTATCCCTTTGGATTTTACATCCCCTCTCCAAGCTAATGCGAGTGCACTTTCTTTAAATAGTCTTTCTTATCCATACTCCTTATATCAGATAGATAGTAACCATGATGTTAAAGATAATTTTAAAAAGTAATCACATGTTAATACTAAACATTTCAATAATTAAATAATTCTCAACTAGGATAGAAGACTCCTAAATGTTGCCTATAATTATTATTTTCATTGCAAGAAACTAATTTATTCTTTATGCTATGTCCAGATTGTGTTAATTGTGTCCATTTACTGCTGGTTGCTTTGTTAAAATTAGAATAATGATTAGTTAATTTGAATTCAAACCCTTGTTCAGATTATATATTTATAAATATGCTAAGGCAGCTAATCAAATTCTCTTTAAGGCTGTATCACACTGTGCTACTTTAGTAGCCTAGTGTGACATAAAAATAGTGGCTACTAGCGCTTGCCAGCGAGTGAAATAGCATTAGATAGAAAAGTTGCACATGTTCAACTTTTTGTGCTAATTACTAGCCAGTAGCTAACCTTGAAGGTCACCTGTCTTACTTGCCGCTAGCGAGTAGCGCTTTAGTCACGCAGAGGGACAGTGGAATCGTGCAGTAGCTGGTGTTATTTATCACCCTGTGGTTGTATCTGTGCACGGTGTATTTATTTTGTGTTGAAATCTAATCTACACAACCACGTGATTTGCTGTACTCGCAGCTACTAATCGCTGCTCAGTGACATAGAAGTAGCTGAAAAATGTATAGGGCTGGCTACAGAGCAATATTCTCCTACTCATAAGTGTCCTTAAATATTTATCCATGGCTATATAATCCGACGGACAAAATAAATAGTTATGGAAATTGACAAGAACTTGGGTAGCTTAGCATCAAATCCAGGCCAAGACAAAGTTTAGAAAATAAATAATAACACTAATGGTAAAAGTTATCATTACTATATTTTTTTTTTACTTGGATTACATGCTGCTAGCCATTTGGGCTTTCCACATTTAACTACACTAATAGGATAAGGATGAAGGTAGAATTTAGAGGAAATGTTTTCACATTTGCATGACAAGAGCGGAAAAGCAATTTTTAAAAAAACGGCTTCAGCGTAGTTAGCTAATGCTCTAGTTTCGCTTTGACTAAGCTGCCGAGGATGGGGAGATTGAGGTTTGAATCTTGATAGGGTGAACTGGGGGCGACTTTTCCTGAATGGTTTTATACTTTCCCTCCATGTAAATGCGGGTTCTCTTACTCTAAATTCAACTTTCCCAATTTCCAACCCATTAGAGTAATTAGTCCTTAAGTGTATAACCTAAACGGGTAGTAAGACGCGGTCCTAAATAGGAAATTTTAAGGAATTAAAAAAAAACTTTTAGAAATTTGTATTGAAGCTTTGACCTCCCATTCACTGATAAAACAGACTAGGCGAGCTAGAGGTTAAGTCTTTGTTCCCACCAATGCAGGTGCTATTATTTCTATTATTACTTTACAAAGGTTGAAGTATTGTTTTGAGGTTTCAAGGAATACTAACACTTGAGTCAGTTTGGCAATCACAACTAACATTTCAGGAAACAATTCGCTACAATATTGTATTTTCCATTAAGACTGAGTGACATAGCTAAATCTCTCTAAATGTCTTGCAGAGAATCATGCTGATAGTGTTTGCAGCAACAGTGCTGCTTTTCGTGGGGGCCAACGCAGACACTCCAGCAAACTGCACGTACCAAGACATTGTCGGCAACTGGACATTTTACGAGGGGGACCGAAACAATACCGGCTCACCATTGTGTGACCAGATTGGTGAGAACTTGATGAATTGATGGATGACCTTGATATATTACACAATAGCTATTTACTTAAAGTAGGTACTTGACAAGTCTAATCTTTAAGTGGCCATTGAAAACAATTTCACAACTCTCATTTCAATATTTCAATATTACTTGAATTGACTAATATATGTATCATGTTCAATAAAACATGCTATAGAGTCTAGACAATTGACATGTTTTGTACTAGAGTGGACTACAAATACCAGATGCCTTAAAAGTTTTAATCAATACAAATAAATAGAAGTTCGATCCTTTTGATAAATAAGATAAGTTGCTAAACAAGGTTGGCTTACCACAAAATAATTGGAACACCTTTGTGCCAGAATAAGGTAAACCTCGTGTTTTTTGTCAATTAGTAACAACTGGAACAAATATTTTAGCATAATAAAAATGGCAATGTCTGCTAAGTAGAAGATTTGGTTTTGAATATTAATTTCACTGGCACTTGAAATAAAATACAGTAAAGCCTATTTTAAACAACAGAGTTGGTTCTTTGCAGTTTAATCCAGTGACGGCTGGTGATGTAAAAGCTATGGTGTTCACAAAATCAATATTGTATTGAAGAATATTTTGCACATAATATATTAAAATAATGATTGTAATAATAATAATAATAATAATAATAATATGTATATAATATACACATAGTTTTATTATATCAAGACAATACCACTATAAACATATGGGCTAGTATAAAGTTTAATAAAACCAATGTAGCACATGCATACATAGAAATAGTCCACATATATTATATAATTATATAAAATATGTATAAATATGCATTATATAATTACTCTGTGTAAAAATTTGTGTATATAAATTATATATTACTTTTGATGTGCGTAAGGGGGACTATGTATATATACAGAATGTTCAGAAACTCATAGACCAAACTGCACATATAGCTTGTTTGAACCAATAGTAATAAGAAATCCCTATACACTGAAGTCCGAAAAACTGTACTAATACCAATAAATTGTGTTAAAAGTTTTGGCGTACAGCGCAGGGAGAGCATATCTATTCAAGCATGTGTGTACAAGTTACATAGGAGTTAGGCACACAGCACTGCACATGTAATAATGGCAAGCACTTTCTGTGATACCGCCTCGGTAGCATAGTTAGCTAACATGCTAGTTTTGTGTTGAGCTAGACTGCAGAGGACAGGTAGATTGAGGTTAGAATCTTGGTCAGGTAAACTGGGGGAGAAGGGGGTTCCTAAATGGTCTTCCACTCTCCCTCTACACAAATGTGGGCTCAATTCCCCTAAATTCAACCTTCCCAATTCAAAATCCATTAGCGTAATTAGTTGAATGTTTGGTTCATTTATTAAGATACAAAACAGCAACTAAGGTAAACAATACAAACAATTGAACTATGGCCGCATAGTTAAGTATATCTCTGATAAATAATCACCTAGCATTTGCAATCACATATTTTTGTTTTTCATACATTTTCAATTAAATTTTGCATATCAGATCCAACGAAGCCTTTTAATTACAAAATCTGGTGACCTGGCGGTCTAGGGGTAAGGTGTCAGACTTCTGTGCTGGCGGCTGGGGTTCAATCCTCGGTCCCGGCACAGATTTATCTGATTACCAAACCCTTCCTTCACCTCTGACAAGACATCTTGTGAATGTGGGGAATGCCAGGCCTCCACCGTGGTTCGGATTCCACGTTAAACTGTAGGTCCTCCATTTCATCTCACAATCACCCTACCATTACACATTAGCGTAAGGGCGTATAACCCGAACGGGTAGTAAGACGCAGTGCTAATAATAATA
>CABFVX010000194.1:20333-170678 GCA_902151425.1 Timema shepardi | reverse complement strand
CGAGAATACACAAACATATGCAAGGTGACGTCACGATGCCATCAAATAGTCACGTAGAACTTTGTTGATGTTGTTGATGTTGTTGATAGTTGTTCCATCAGAAAATCAGCAACATTTCCAATCACCCGATGTTTTGAAGGAGGTTCTTCTTCCATCCGTCAGAGGTCAGCTACGTAAGTATCCTCTAGCAGGCATCGGTAGTTCATGTCCCATTACTTGCTAGTCCACTTTGAGCGTCGGGACGAGTTGTTGATACACCAGCCTTTCTTGCCCCGGTTGCCGGTCTTGGATTCCCGTGCGTCGTTCAGCCTAGCCGGATTCTATTGAAAGCAGATTCATATTGTAAGTAGTTGAACAGATTATTACATTGATTTGGATTGAGTGGTGAAACATATTGCCCAGCATAGTTATATTATGTCTTCTTAGCCTACAAGAACTACAACAGCGAAAAATACTATTGTAGGGATCCTAAATTTAATTGAATATATTGGAGCGGGTAGTATGATTTGATGCGATGCATCCATTTACGTCAGTATGGGGCGTTGTCCATTTGTAACAATGTGACTAGACTGCCTGACTGTGTCCCTAGAAACATCTGAAATCATATTCATGCCTATGTGGGAAAATTCCAGATTTGAGAATCCCAGCATCACTACCATTAAATTGATGTAACATGACTGACTACTCTGTAATGGAAAAAGAATAATTAGTTCTCTCAACATTTTAATTTTATGCAGTAGTATTTCATAGTTCAATAAATAACTGTACCTAGTTATTTTAGGTAGAATAAATTATTTTAAACCAAAATGATAGGTAGATAGTTGATTTTTTTTTTCCATGCATAATATCTGCATACTTGTACGTAGCCTTAATTCAACTCCATTAACTCTTAAATATGAAAGGGGTAGGCCTATAACTAACCAACACCTGACCAACTTAATTAAGATTAAGGCATGTGAATTATCTTTCAACATTAGTCAGATCTGAGCCAGAATTAGTCGGATGTGTGTATGGTCATTTTAATTGATTACATTTATTTTGTTGGTGTTTATCTCTGACAAAAATGCATTATTTAATTAAGAAAATATGTTTTGAATATGTAAGTTTTAACCATTTTTTTAGCACCATTTCTTACTGCCCATTCAGGTAGTACACTTATATACTAATTATCCTAATAGTTTTGAGAATAGGAGGTTATATTTAAGGACATGTACTCGCATTTGCGTGTAGAAAGAGTGGAAAACCACCCTCACTAAGAACCAAGATTCAAACCTCGGTCTCACCATCATCGGCAGTCTAGCCTACTACAGGACTAGTGCGTTAGACCACGCGGCCATCAAAGTGGGTAAGTTTTAATTGATATTTTACATTTGGTGTATCTTGGACATAATTTAAAAAGAACATGTACTGTACTATACATGTAAATAGATAGTACAGAGGGAGGAAAATAAGAAATGGGGAGCCAGGAACAGAAATATAGTTCCTTCTTTTTGGAAGCTCTTGCACTGCCATTTTGATCAATGTAGTTTTCATCAAATTTAAAAATAACAATATTAAAAGTTCAATTTTAATATAAAGATTTTTTTTATAAATTACAAACAATTATTTTCTCTGGTCAACAGTAATAATTTTTACTACATATATTATTAGGGTTATTTTATAGGTCTATCAAGAGAGACAGCTGTAGATCACATGACTTGACATATGAATACTTGAAAGTAGATCTAGGAACTTTTCTAGCTATCAGATAAACTCATCCTATGAAAACTAATTGGACTGCATTATGTGAATAGAATCCCCCATAAAAGTAATTCAGGGGTAAGTCATGGAGGTTCTAATGCACCCCTTCCCCTGCCCTCCACCCCCCACACACACTATGTAAGACATGGTGGATAGTTTGTCAAGCTATTTTTGTCACAACTATCAACCTTACACGCTGTTCACAGGCACAGTAAGCCGCAAGGTAAAGGTGGCACTACTTAGTCCCAATGTCGTTGTTGATGAATATGGGAACAAAGGAACATGGACTGTCGTGTACAATCAAGGCTTCGAGGTCACAGTCAATGGCAGAACTTTCTTTGCTTTCTCTTACTACAAACAGGTAGGCCCTCGCAGAAGAATACCTACTTACTTACACCACTATGGATTATCTTGTGTTTCCTTGTATTACACAATATGTTAGTTATTTTATGTAATACGCCACCGGAACAGATCGGTGCTTATGAGATAAGTGGTTCAATCAAATATAGTAAATCTCCCAAAGTTTCAGCAATTTTTAAATAAATATGAATATCATCATAACATTGAATTTTTTTTTCTAACTATGGATTAAATATCAAAATTATATTAGATGATTACGGTTAGAACTGCATTCATATACCATATTCTTTAAATTTAAAAACGACAACTGAATACGGGAATCAAACCTGGGACTTATGGCTTAGTACATCATTGCTCTATCCACTGAGTCCACTGATCTATCCAGGAATTGTTTAGTGCTCAGGGTCATTCTTTCCTGGAGTACTCAATGGTTAGAGCATTGTGGTTTGATTCCTGAGTCTGATTATCATTTTTAAATTTAAAGAATATTTTTTCTAAGTTGAATCAATTCTTCACTGCAGGTAATTTCATCTTTCAAAAACTATAGCATCTTTACTGTCATCATTTCCCAATGTGAAAATGGAATGCCTTACGCAATTCATACCACCTGTAACCTCAATTATGCCTTAAACACTTTAAATCATATAATTCAGGTCCAATTTTGACTCAAATTTTGAGATTGCGTTGACTTGAAAATTATATTTTCCATATAATTTTTTACTTCTAGTAAAATTTGTGTTATTTGTTAATATATAATTTAGCAAAACTAAACTTTAAAACCGTAGGTGAAGTGAGGCTTCATTTAGTTGACGGGAAACTCTGCCAGAGGGACAGAATTGTGCTTGACTTCCTCCAATCTCACTCGATTGTTTGGTGTTGTCATGATGTGCTTGAACTATATGACATGTTGTTTTGTTACAGGATGGTGGGAATGTGACGAGTATTTGTTCCAGAACCTTCCCTGGCTGGTCACATGATGTCACACTTCATCACTGGGCTTGTTATTACGGTCGCAAACAGGGATCACTGCAATCCAAATTGCACCAAGATCCGTTTGCATCAATGGCTGAGGTGTGTGTCATTTGAATAGAACATTTCATCAATAAATATAATATTTTAGTCTATTTTTTAAACTTCTGTTCCAACTAAACACAGTTACCAAATACCTAGTTACTGAACAAGAAAGTATTTAAATACTATTTAATTGGGACATCACTTAGTTCACTTAGTGGAACATGTTATCAACATACAAAAACTATCAAATTGGATAAGACTGCCTAGCCTCGAAATGACTGGAGAGCCCCTTCCCCTTCTAAATGCACCGCTGACTAAACATGGTCTAGCGGGTTGGTGTGTGGGAACATTTTCACCTTGAAATGCGGGTCTTAAGGACCACGCAGAAAACAAACATTCACTAAATGGCCCCACAATATGGTAGCCAAGCCATCCAGTCCTTAAAAATAACATAAATCATGTTAGGTGAGAGTAGAAATTCCTCTCGGCTAAACACAAATACCTCCTAAACTAGCTATTAGGCCACTGGGCCACCTATTATTCTCAGAGAGAAATAATCAAATAGGTACCCTACATCTTCCGACAGTCTGGTTGGTCTTGCGGCAACATCGTGAAGTCCAGAGGTGTTGGCTCGGTAAATAGACGTCAATGAGTCACGATGTCCTTACACACGTAGAACCATGTTATAAATAAATGGGCGAGTGACTCTCCCCGGCAAGCCGTAGAGTTTTATAGTGGCTGTTCGGAGAGCATCATGGGAAAGAGAAATAGGGGGGAACCATCCCTCTAGCTTGGGCTGGTGACATCACCCATGCCAACCAAGGCTCTGAGACGGACAGGCCTTTATCAGTTGATTTTATAGCCTCAGAGAGCCAAATGCAGTAGGTAAAACCATGAGGGTGGCGAGCCCATCCAATGGTGCCGTTCATGCGAGTTTAGCAATAATTTTATTGTCTTTTGTTTTGTTGGTTGGTAGATTTAATTTATTGGATTGCTCCCCGAAGTATCCGAGGTGAGGTATGTAACATATGTATATGTATATATCAAATGGTCTAGCATAAATATATATAATTAGGAAACCGTAATTATATTCCTTTTTTTTTTTAAGAAGAGGTAATTTGCTACAAGAATGGGTAGTATTGGGCTGAGTCGATTAGCCCGTTACAGTAGAAGCCATTTTATGTTCTTCCCGATGATATGTTTTCCATCCACCTTTCCTATACCTTCTTACAAATATAATACAATAAATTTTAAATGCAATTCATTACAAATAACTATATTGGTTGTCCTTGTTTTGCATCTGAGCCTCACATAATTTGTTTTTGAGCTCCCAGTATTTATGTAATGTTCTATTGTGCACAGTGGGAAGGAGGAATCTCAGAAGAAGCGCACCAACAGATTGTGGAAAGAGTTAATTCAATTCAAAGCTCATGGACAGCTAAAGTACATCGGCCATTCCTCAACTATACACACCAGCACCTGCTGAATCTGCATGGAGGAAAGCGGTAAAGTATAACATGTTTTTCTAATGGAATCTTTGTGTTGTCAATCTTAAAACCCGGAACTATAACATTGCTTTATTCTATGTGTACAAATATGCACAGCACAGCACAAACAAGGAGATCTAAGTTGGCACTACTTATTTACTGCTGGTGTCTGTTTCCTAGTCCCTACCTGTTAGTAAGTTTACTAAGTCACAGCCCCCTTGTTCCGAAGGTTGGACGAGGTGGGTAAGGTCCTGTTACTATTGTCAAGGACAATGCTTCCACACTACCTATATTATTTACAGAAAAACCTAATCCATACAGAACAATAAACATGCTAGATGAAGCAAAACAAACTAAATACGAACATGACTTTCTGATGGGTCACATAAACACAAACACAAACGCAAAAATTTCCTATTCCAAGAATGAAACCTAGGTCGGGGGATTGGGCAGTGACGATCAATTTTCTTTAAGAGGCGACCATTACCTTTTCGTCTAATGGCAGCAATGTAAAGTGCCATGTGTGTTCTTCTATTCATTGTAGAAGCCATATTGTGTTTGTCCCTTTTATATGTTTCTATCCACCTTTCCTATACCTTCTTCCAAATATAATTCAAGATAGGAAGAATAAGTGGTGTACTTTTCAAGTGCTGCAATGAACTTTCGAGTTCCTAATTCCATAAAATATATACACAAATACACACACACACACAGACACTATAATGGCTGTGATATACTTTAGCCTGCTCACAAGATTATATTTAGTAGTTCTAAATGTTTAGGTCCAAATTTTGACCTGCACGCTTATAGTTATACTAGGAAGATAGCAATCAAATGACCTGAGTCTGAGTAAAGTGCTAACCACAGACGCTAATAGTTAGCCCATGAACCGTGACCAAAGTCACAGTTTCAGGCCACAGGGCATGATCTCTGTCCTGAAAGAACAATACACAGGTGTCATGCAGCAACTGTCGTTATGTTTTTGTATTGTCAGACATGACATTTGATTGTAGGTCTTGGTTGGCTCATCGTCCTTCTCCATCGTTGGTTAGTGAGGAGAGCAAGAGAGCTGTGGTCACTCTGCCAGAGAGCTTGGATTGGAGGAATAAAGACGGTGTCGACTATGTTTCGCCTGTCAGGTCTGACATATAGGATATAGTCACAACATAGAGTTCATTCCCCACAGCCAACAGAAGATGTACATATGGTCTTGCAACTCATATGGTTTGGTGACTGGATACATGAAAGTAGATCTGGTAACTTTTCTGTCAGTTAACTACACTCCTATCATAGAGGAGGTGTACATGCATGTTATCTGATAGATTATAGGCATGAGAAACTCACAGATTGTAAGAGTGAGTTTTTTGAAATCATATTAATATTAGGATTTATTCAACAGGGAGTTCGACAAGCATAGACCTTCAATTAGATAACTTTTTTTTAAATATTTTCATTCGAAACAAGGTGATTTTTTTTTCACCAAGTCTTGTCACCTGTTAGGGTTATATATAAACATTAGTGGGAATTATTAACTCACAGTGATAGTTTACATGTGGAAAACCAACCCCACCACATCCAGCACAGATTCAGGGTGGAGATGTGAGAAAAGGCCAGTGTTTTCACCGTTTTTATATCAAGACAAATCAAATTTTGCTTCAGTACTAACTTATAATTTAATTTTCTTCATATGATAACCTCAACACTTATTGAATATCTGTCCTGTAATTTTAATGACAACTTTTTCTCTTCATTTTAAAAGTTTGTTAGATAGTGCCAATCACAGATATTCAACCACTGTTGATATCCCATTGTGAAGAAAATTAAACTCTGTTTGTACTTAAGCAATATTTCATATATCTTGGCCAAAGAATATTTTGACAAAAAAACTGCAAAAACACTGGCCTTTTCTTGTGGTTCCTACATCCCCCACCCTAAACTCCCTCTCACCTTAGATAGCGTTACAACTGATGCTGGTTTCATTTTTCTCTAAAATAACTTTTTAAGTGAATATATTGTTACAATCCAGTTATTTAAAAAGGATATTGTTGTGTGCAGGAACCAGGGAACATGTGGAAGCTGCTATGCATTCTCTTCAATGGGCATGTTAGAGTCGAGACTGCGAGTCCGGACCAACAACCAGCTCCAGGTGACTCTGTCGCCTCAAGATATTGTCAGTTGCAGTCACCTCGCTCAGGGGTGTGCAGGGGGATTTCCTTATCTCATCGCTGGCAAGTATGGCAAGGTGAGTCATTGGCAGTCTGTGACAATCACATACACTTAAGCCGAATTCAGACATTTCATGTTAACACATGTTATGATAGGTTAGTGAAAAATACCAACGCAATAAATTATATTGAAGTTCTCACACTTGTGTAATATGGTGTGTTGAGACATGTTATGGGTTATCTGACGCCGGAATGTATAACATTTTTTGACACGCGTCAGCCCAAGATCTGGACAACCAGATTTTTGTTAGATTGCGTTGAAGCATCAGAATATGTACTGAGATATGAATTACTTTTCAATCCACTTAAAAGTATATAGAAACCAACACACCAGGATAAAGGCACAGGAGAAAAGAAGAAATCAAAATTGGAATTTCAGATAACTATCATACGTTCTTGATTGTTTTTATTTATGTTTTTTTTTTCAAGTAGTTTGAGATTTGAAATTATATATTAGGTTCTTCTTGCTTATAAAATTAAGATGAATTAAGATGAAGAACTAAAACGCAGTTTTATTTTTTATGTTGATTGGCCCCTCTACAATTTCACCAAATTTTAGATTTCTAGCTCAATGAAAAATACAACAAATCCTTTGGACATACATACATACATACATTCATACATACACACATGAATGAACACACATGCATGCACACATATATACATTGGCTTTTATTAATATGGTTGGTTTGTCATGTGATATTTTAACATCATTCAATTTTTTTCATTTTTTTTTTCTAAATCACTGTCTTACTGCCTGATAAGGTTGTGTGCATATACAATAATTACTCTACTGGGGTAGGGATGAGGAAAGAAGCCTTTTAAAGGTAATTTACCCACATTTGCATGGAAGGAGAGTGGGGAACAAGTTAGGAGATCCACCCTCAGTAGATTCGAACCCTGATCTCATTATCAGCAGGCCGGTCTAACATGAGCTTTAAGCCATGCAACCACTGAAATGGGTCAGATTGATAAAATACCTAAACTCAAAACAAAATTATCTTTCTTAAAATAAACTATTTTTAAATACATTAATACATTTGTTATTGTAAATGTGTATGTGTGTGAGGGGGGTGTGCGAGCAGGTAGGGGGTTACTTCTGAATGTACCTTAAAATCCTCCTCTGGAAGTCTAGCATTCTAAGTGTTAATCATGTCATTAATGTGGGGCCTGATGAGATTTTTTGGATGTTAATGACACATTTTGTAAACTATTCATGGAAATTAGTGTACTTTATTCATGTGTGTAGATAGCTGAACCAGAATATTACTAAGTATTAGTACAGTGTGTGATTATTACTGTGCACATCCTAGTCAAAAAATCTTCTATGGTTTTTTTTAGCAATTCCTTTTGTCCCAAGGTATTTTGTTTTAGCACCGCGTCTTACTACCTCTTCAGATTATATGCATATGTAATAATTACACTAATGGTTTGAGAATTATGAAGGTTTAATTGAGAGGGAGCGCACCCGCATTTGTGTGAAAGTAAAGTGGAAAACCATTTAGGGAAAACCACCCTCAGTACACTCGACCAGGTTCGAACCCCAATCTCCCTGTCTTGTGCAGTTTAGTCCTACACAAGAGTAACATGTTATACCGCGTGGGACCATTCTATGCCCTTGTTTTCATGTATATGATACTGTGATGTGTTTCAGGAGTTCGGTGTAGTGGAGGAAACTTGTATTCCATACAGCGGTAGGGACGACAACTGCCCTCTCAAAACATGTGCCGACCGCCACTACACAGCGGAGTATCGATATGTTGGAGGTGAGGTGTGACTATATGTTATTAACACACGGCCATGCCTATACCACTATATTCAACAATAATGTCTTATTGTGTTAAGGTTGAAGAAGGTTGAGTTTATAAGATGTGTACCCACATCTGCAAGAAGGCAATATCTCTTGATCATTGGCAATTCAGTCTATAGTGAGGGTCACGCTAAAGAGCATTCGACCACCGAAGCAGGTCAAAAATAATTAAAATAAAACCTCCAATAACCAAAATAAAGGGGGCTGAACCGGTTTCGGATATGAAATTGATACCCCTCTAAAGAGTTAAAAGATAAATGTTATTGATTGCATAATATACATATGTAGTTACAGAAAAGTATTTTTTGTATGTGCGTGTACATTCGTTATTTAAATAAATGGTTATTCAATATAACAAAGTGGTGTTATTGACCTCACACACATCCATAAACTTGCTTAGTAAAATACATACATCACTACTGTACAGTTTAATATAATAAGTAAATGTGAAGTGTTTTTTTCTCTTTTCACTACTAAGATAAGTTTAAATTTCAATGATTACTGTATATGATTAGCATATCTTAACAAATAAAGGTTTTACAGATTGAAAATCTTTTCTTGGCGGTTTAGCTACTGAAAAAATTACATAAACGAAAATGCAGTTAGTCGTTTTGGGTATACTGTTTTTCAGATATTATAGGTTAGGATTTGGGAGGTTTTACTGTATGTTTCAAAGTTTACACTATTTTAACCACAATATTAAAATCTATTAAAGTGTTTATGTTTAATTTTGGACAGGATACTACGGCGCATGTAACGAGGAAGAGATGCTTCTTGCCATCCAAAGAGGACCTATTGCAGTATCATTTGAAGTGTACGAAGATTTTGATGACTACAGTGGCGGGATCTACCATTACACAGGACAAGTTGGCATAAAAACTGTCAACAGCTTCGAAGTAGGTTATTTGTCTGTTGCATCCATTGTTTAAGCTTAACACTTTGATTATTTGCTTCAGGCTTTAAACACCCTTAGCTCATTAGTTCCTCAAATTCATAATTATAGCAAACTTTCTTGAAGTATCCATTTATTTAACTCATACTGCATTGGTACAGCCTGAGATTGAAATAAGTCCGTTGACCCAATATGCTGAAGGAGTAAGAATGACTGTCCTCGAGGTTGTCACCGATAATGTAAATACTTCTATAAAATGAATTACAGTCCAATTATCATTCGAGCTGGCAGCTATAAAAATTACTAGATCTTAAGTCATGAGTATCACAAACTGATACATGGTAGTTATCCACAGGATCAGTCCTGAGAGCTGAATCATATTCATTTAGGTGACAACCTGGACACAGGTATTGAACCCGGGACCTTTGGTTTCATGCAGATTAATGCTTTACCACTGAGACACTGGTTCGTCTTGTATCCAGCACCATCTCTCACCAGTTATTCCATCGCATATCAGTTTGGGATACACGATAATTACCAAGTGAATGGCAGCATACTTACGAGTCACTGTGGATAGTTTTGAGAGGACAATACCAAACTTACACCCAATACACCAACAAGTGGATATGAGACACACCTGGATGGCTCAGTGGTAGAGCATTGGCGTGCAAAGACAAGGGTCTCTGATTTGGTTTTCGTGTCTAGGCTATTTTCCACTCAATTGAATTACTAGAACTTATTTTGTGTACTCATACATCAAGTTATTTGATCTGAAACTCTCACTTTTAATAGATACTATCAATATCTATGAAATGTCACTAATTAAATAGTAAAATATTATAAATATTAGCTCCAAAAAATGATTGTATTTTCTAAAAGACCTTTTCTATGATATAAAGACTGTATTTGTGTTTTGTTTTTTAAATTTAATAAAATGTTGTATGATTCCAGATAGTGAACCATGCGGTGCTAGCAGTGGGGTATGGAGTCGATAATGCTACAAGCGAGAAGTTCTGGATTGTCAAGAATAGTTGGGGACAAGACTGGGGAGAGGACGGCTACTTTCGCATCCGACGTGGCACGGACGAGGTTGGCATTGAGAGCATCGCTGTGGAAGTTGAGCCGATACCTTACTAAGACACCCAAGGGGGGCTTGCTGACATTGACCAACAGATTGTGATCTGCCCTTCTTCTTGATTTATTAATTATTACTTTCCCTCTCCTCTTCTTCCTGGAGCTACCAATTTATATTAATGCGTTCCTCATCTAAAGCAATTAATTTATAGTCGAGAAACTGGCTGTTGATTTTGTAAGTTGTGTGCTGATATAATTTGTCTGTTTAGAAAGTGCACATTAAATACCTCAAATTAATGATATTAATTAGTATATTATTGTCATGAAACAAATTGAACATTTCATTACCCACAACGGCGGTCATGTAGTAATGCATCGTCCACACATTGAACTGGATTGCCAATGATGGGGAGATAAACAAGGTGAACTAAAAAAAATTCATAACTAGTGAAACTTTTAATTAAATTATAAATAATTTTTGGTTGATAAAAGAACCTGAAAGGAAATGTTATCTTGGGTCTCAAGACTATTTGTAAAGAGTTATTTGTTAAAACTAAATATTAATAAAGATATAATCAAATTAAATAACCACTTAAAAAATGATTAGCCTCACAAATATTTAAAAGAGTGTTGAAGGTATTGACTGGTAAACTTGATGGGAAGATCTGCAGCTGTGAGAATAACATTAGAATGGAGCTGAAAGCGATAGGGTATAATGAGGTGGACTGGTTAAAGATAGGGATAGGTGGTTGTAAGTGTAACAATGAACTGTTGAGTTCCTTATACTGAGTGTACTACTAAGTCACATTAATCTCAGTAGTCAAGTGCTGAAGCAATAGCGCTAGCATAGTGACATTGTCTGCTGGAGGTGGTGTTTTCACGAAAGTCTGACTTAAACCTTACTCCAAGCATGGAGTGTTCACCAGCGCACTTAGCTTCGTTCCCCAGCGCACTTAGCTTCGTTCACCACGATCAGTGTGGTTTACATCTGATAGATTATAGTTGTATACGTCCTGTGTAATGGGGATCACTGACCTGCCTGTTGCATACAATAGGTATAACTGGACTGTTGACCATATTTATTTTTCATGAAACCCAACAAAATGTCTAACTTAAGGATTGTATGAAATATATATATATATTTTTTTTGCATAGTTGTAAATAATTAGAACCAGTTGGGTAGCAAGAATTAACAGTATCTTTGTTTTAATCATCGCTCGGGCGAGTAAACATAATATATGTCATGGCGGCCGACTTTGTATCGTGGGTAATGGCGGCTGACTTTATATCATACGTGTTGTGTTCTTATTTCTGTTTAAAGATAAAAGACGTAGTTTGTTTTATTTATTTAGAGTTTATTTGTAATTCTAGTTTTGATTTTGAGTTTTTAAAGGGTTTTAATGTGTTCATCAAAATATTTAAAAGATTGTTCGTCAGGTGAAAGTTTTAGAGGTGAGCATGTGTCGAAATGGTTGAGTCCAAGTTTCACATAGAGGTGAGAGGGTAGGGTACTAGGCACTAGAGATGGGCAATATATCACTGACTGTGATTTTTTTCACCGATACCATTTGATCACTGATACTCCCAGTTACTCGATCTCAAAAGTATTGGTGATTGAGATATCAGTGATCGGAGATACTCGCATACTCGCAATACTCACAATACTCGAGCTACGGAGCTAGTATTGCTTCTTTTTCTAGACACTCGAATAAATACTCGCTTCACGGCCTTTGTTATTCTTTTATTTTTTATTTTCTACCAACTAATTGAGAATCGACCTTATTGACTGGCATGTTTTACGTGTTATTTCTATTTAAAACACTTGATCTCTTAGAGCTCATTTATCAAAAACAGTATAAGATTGCTACGTAAAAATGACTTTAATAGTTTAAATGTTTCCTTCACATGCATTTTCAATACAAAACATTTGTTGTTAAGAGCAAAATACAAAAGCAAGCTTAGCTTACTAAGCAAATCACATTTCGGATTCTTTTTAAAAGTAGGCTACGAAAAAAAATCATTTCTTTTTTTCGGTGATCCTATCCCCAAAATCGTAAATAATGAATTAAAATAAGTAACAAAATAGAAAAAATAGAAATAAACCTTAATATATTATTTACAATGCGTTGATGATCCTCATCATCCTATAGTCTAATCTAAAGTGTGTTTATATAATAATTGATTAAATATTTTCTAGCATCTTATAGGTTTATTTGCTTCTAATAGATGTATAGCTCATCTACTATTATATGTACGGTATTTAAAATAAAATAACACTACAATAATATAATATATGACCTGCTTTCCAAACGTTTTCTAAACAAATCACCATTATGTTATGTTCATTTTTAATCTCACATAAATTTTAATTGTAGTGAAATAGATCACTAAATAAATTACACAATTACAAGAGTTTCTCATAGTACGTAAAATAAGTTAATATTGGTATTCAAGTTTAACATAATGTTTGTTGGACCACTAATTTTGCCCAAATTACATAACATTTCACTATAAAATACTAAATAACATATTTTATTTCTCTATTTTTCAATTGTATTAAACTTCTTAAAACGCATACTTTTGTATTGACTGTACATTAGTCAGGCAACACGAAACCCGGAGATTAGGTAGCTGTATGTCAATAATGTCAATGTCAGTGCTGACAGAAAGAGCTTATGTTAAGTCTTTAAGTATCGAATTCTATTGCAAGCCGCCAAACTTCCAAGTAATTAGTTCTCCTTTCAAGCTCCAACCGACAACCGAATGGCATGGGATTATTCGAGTAAATACCCAGTACTCAGAAATACTCCATACTCGATACTAGATTGTACGCGCCTACTCAGACAGCAGCTAAATACTAGCTTTGACCGTGGTTGGAAAGTGAAAAATATCGGTCCATCAAAACACTGTGAATACAGGTCACAGTGAAAAATCACTGGTATAAATCACCGATATTTTAAAATCACAGTCACTGTATTCACTGATATCGTAAAATCACTGTTTTTCCCATCTCTACCTACATAAGATTTTCCAAACCTAACAATTTCTTTTTTTAATTATGATTTTATTCATGCTAATCTCTTTTGTCCTACAAAATAAATATTACGGATTAAGTTGTGCTTTTCAAGTAGGCCTAACTGAGTAAATTTTGACTTCAAAATATTATGCTTTATTTATGAGGTGAAAGACTCGATCATCGAATCCAGTTAAACACCGAATCCTCGAATCTCGAATACTTGTCAGGATTCAAATGGTCTATCTCTAATATAGAGCCCTCTATGCCTAATGAAGTATCTTTGGTGGGAAGAGACTGAACATAATATAATATGTAATTATCATATGCTTTGGTCGACCTCGATGGTGTTGGAGTTGAGTGCTCACTTCAAGACCCGATGTTCGTAGGTTCAAAACCAGCCGAGGTCTACAGATTTTTACAGAGCCATAAATATCTGTAGCACAACTTTATAGAACACCCCACCTGAAATTAACCTATCACAGCAACTGCAACAAGGAATTGCTGGAGTACCGAGGCTCTGTTGCTCCACACCAGGAATTAATAAAATAATTTTAAAAATGTATATACTTTGAGTTTAAAGACCAGCAAACCTTCATTATGATTTATTCTTTTTAACTCTCAACTATATCCAATGTTTATCAAACTAGTATTTTTTTATTTATTTTTTTATGAACCTAAGAAAATGCCTTGAAAAAGCTTTGCATTATGATTTCCTCTGGCTTTAAAAATAGTTTAATATTATATGATTATTGCATCATCTTTCTGATAACTTTCTAATTTTTGAAATTATTTAACACAAATTTTGTTAGTTTTATTTAGGTAAACAATGTGGAAATGCTGAGAAGTGAAGTAAAACAATGTGAAAGGATAGTAAGGCTAGCTCATGATAGAAACCAATTAACTTCTCTCTTCATTTATTATTACTCTCTTCACACTTACTACTTTATATTATTTTCACATTTACACATCCTTTCTGATATTCCTTTTTCCTGTACCTTCTTATATATATAACAATAAAAATGGTTAAGAGAACAAAATTCATTAAAATTTCTTTGACTAGAAACAAATAGGATACGAGTAAAAATAGAGTTGATATATAAAAGTAATTTGTTTCTAGTAAATTTAAAAGAAATTAAATTTATTCTCCACTATTCGTATCATTATGTATACTACATTATATATATATATATATATGTGAATTTTGTATAATACATTATTTATATATGTGTACATCAAAGAGTGAAAAAAGGTTTTCCTTTAAGAGTTAAATATAGACATAAAATCAATCAACAGTAATACATTTGAAAGTTTGAGGATAACTGAAACACTACTTTGTTTTAAAACATTTACTGATACATTATCAGACATTGAGACAAAACTGTCCAGTTAGATAGTGCAAGTTAAACGGCCTTTGAAGTTCATAATATATGTGGAAGAAGAACAAGGGAAAAGGGATATGAAATATACATCAAGGCTTTTGAAATGAAAAGAGAATAGTTCCCACTTGTGTTATGAATGAACTAGTTCCTCTTTCCTGCAGCTGCACCCTTACCCAGTGTTTCATCTATTGTGTCTTAATATTGATCATTAAAATGGGCTATATTTTAATGTGAATAAAAAAATCTCTTCTTAAAATATACAAGATAGTAGCATATATCTAAAATAAAATAAACGATTCACATTTTACAAAGTTTGCATTTCAAAATATATAAAATTTATCTTTACAAAAATATGTTATCTACAATAAATAAACTATAAGTTAATTAGGGCTGTGCCAATATCGATAGCCGATCCGATTTATCGGCCGATATTGGAACAATCGGCCAAGGATGATCAGTTTTTTATCATGCAGATATTTTACGCTGATAATTCAAACAAAAATATTTAGACACAGTCTCTTGAATGTAATCACAAATTCTTTAACTCTGTGTTAGATATTTTATTTTATAATAAACAGCAAAACCAACATTCTAAACAAAATAAACTATTCAATTTTATTTACCTTAAGGTTTATTTCAAATCATGAAATAATTGATAGATATATTAAAGATAAAGATTTCCTCAAGTAACAAAGTTAAACACTATCAAAAGCAATATTAGGTGGGCAGTATGATTTTACTTGTGGATTTATAACAAATTAAAAATACATTATTATGGCTACAAGTAACATAGTTCTGATTGAATAAAAGTTGTTTACCAAACCAATATGGAATATTGCCTACATCTTTCAGCATGAGCCGACGAACGTGCATGTGCACAGCAATTTGATTTCTGTTTGTATACAAGTTATTTTAATTTATAGACCCCTATTTTTTCCATTGGCTGAATTAACTAACTATATTTTATTAATGTAACCATAACTTATTCACACAGCAAAAACAACTAATACGTCCAAGGAAATGTATCGTTATTGTGCTATTGGCAACTCAAGGGGCTAGCTGCACAGAACTACTTTCAGTTATCATGTGTTTTTCTTTTCTTCATGGTACACGTCGTCGGCTGCATGCCAAATACTGAGCGCTCCCCCAAGATCAATTCTTAGAGCACGTTCAAGCATAATTTTGAAGTACCAATTTACCGGTGTTGTAAATAGTTGTTTGGTTATTTTGTATATATCTAACCAACTTTAATGTTTAATACTTTATTTTAAACTTTTATTCAATAAACCTATTACTATCATGAGAAGTATAAAGTATAAAAGTTCCAAAATTAGATAATTCTTGTTTTTGAGTAATTGTTAATGTACACTTTTGTGATATTGAAAAAAAAAAGCATCGATTATTGGCAATATCTGCAAAAGGGCTTATCGACCCAGCCCTAAGGTTAATATATTATTTTTTATTTAAATAAGGTAATTTATAAAACAAATTGAGTAATCTCTTATACAAAGAGTGAATGTAAGGAGCACATTATAAAATGTAAGTGCTGGTTGTAAAGTGAATTGATGAAGAGTTGAACAATATCTAAAAAAAATATTACCAACTGAGAGTACTTTACTTATTTTCAAGGAGATAAGTGAAAAAGATGGGTTATTATTAGAGATGGGTCGAATCCAAATCTACATTTTATTTTCGAATCTCAAATCCAAATCCTACAAATCGTTATAAATTATAATGATTTACAAAAAGACCTACATTATACAATATAGGCCTAATCTGTGAATTAAGATTTATTTCAATCATGTTTTCAATTTTAATTAACCCCAACCACCCCTCGCAAAATACAGGTTAAAATCTAGCCAAACTAAACAATCTAGACTAATATTATTGTTTAAAAATCAAATTAATCAAAATTTGAGTGTAGTTTAGTTATTTTTAAAAGTGTTGTAAGAATGAGTTAAGTTTCTAAAAAAACATGTGAAATAAACAGATTAGGCCTAGTTATCCTTTGATCAACTTTAATCATCATTAAAGAATATTTTAGGATATAAAAATTAAAAATACAAACATATATTTTTAATAAAGACTACAACAACATGCTTAGCAATTAAACATACATGTGAAATTGTGAACTCAATAATACCCAAGTATGTTTTATTATTATTTTATTATATATCCATTATCTATTTTCGTGTAGAAAACAAATCGATTTCTGAGAATACATTCTATTTAAAACACGAATATATTTCGACTACAATATGTTCATTCCTATTTTATAAGGCAGGACTACGTTTGAATATTTCTACAATAACTTCAATAACATATTTAAAAAAAATAATAAACTCTTAAGTTAAAATCAATTTAAAAATAAATAATGGATTAGCAAGTCGTTATTTGATTCTTAAAACTCCAGAGCGCTTACTAAGTGATCAGATTACCTGAATCGATTCTAAACAAACAATCTATATATGATACATAGGCCGGTACGGATAAATAAACAGTTTTATCGCTGTTTGACTGTTGACAGTATTTATTTTTCATGAAGCCCAACACAATATCTAACTTAAGAATTGTATATGCAATCAATTGTTTAAAAATGAGGTGGCCCAATGGCTAGATAATTTTATAATAAAGGAAATTGATAAAACTAAAGGAAAAGTAAAAATAAACTATTAAGATTAAATATAGTGAAGAAAGTCCAACTAGGGAAAAAGGAAAAATGTGGGAAGAGTCCAATGCACAAAGGTGACATCTTCCTTTCTTCTGTCTTCTATAGTAGAAGTAGTCACACACACATTTTAACACAAATATCATAATATTTCAGCATTGTTGCCTTTATCTAACACAAAGAAGAAGAAAGTACATATAACACAATATCATAATATTTCGGCATTGTTGCCTTTATCAAACACAAAGAAGAAGAAAGTACATATAACACAAACAATGGATTACTCCAAAAATGGTAAAATGGAGTAATCCATTGTTTGTGTCATATGTACTTTCTTCTTCTTTGTGTTAGATAAAGGCAACAATGCTGAAATATTATGATATTTGTGTTAAAATGTGTGTGCGACTACTTCTACTATAGAAGACAGAAGAAAGGAAGATGTCACATTTGTGCATTGGACTCTTCCCACATTTTTCCTCTTTCCCTAGGTGGGCTTTCTTCATCAAATTTAATCTTAATAGTTTATTTTTACTTTTTCTTTAGTTTTATCAATTTCCTTTATTATAAAATATGCAATAAATTGGGCTTCTTTGCATAGTTGTAGATAATTAAAATCAGTTGGGTAGTAAGAATTAACAGTATCTTTATTTTAATCATCACTCAGGCGAGTAAACATAATATACATTATGGCAGCTGACTTTGTATAATCCATAATGTGTTCTTATTTCTATTTAAAAAAAAAAGCCCTAATTTGTTTTATTTATTTAAAGTTTATTTATATGTATGAAAAAAGTGCATTGAGCAAAAACATTTAGTAATGAATAAAATGATAAAGTATTAGGAAAAAAGTAGAATATAAATAAAAGAAAAGACACTAACACAAATTTACACACACTTCTATATGTCGATGCTATTAAAGCACCTTCCTCAGAAAGTAGTAGTAATTAGACTGAAGAGGATGTTGTCTTAAATGATGCCAACTTGATTGGAAAGGATGAAAACTTCTCTTATGAAGATTAAATTCCCTGAAAGTTTGTCATTTACTGTGTGGATGGTAGGTGGTGCTGGTGTATTCTATGGGTAGAAATTAGCGAATATTTAGGTTGGGTGGTTTTCTAGACTTTGTGATCCATTGATGTGCCAGTTCCCATCTTCTTAACTGAGACATATTACATTGTGTCTTGTGGAGTGATTTTAACACCTTGACAGTGTAGCAGCCTTCAAAGTTGAGGTTATGATTGAAGGCGTGTGCTGAAACTGGTTTTTCTGGATTCTTAATTTTGGTGTCATGCGGTGTCCATTCATGCGTTTACGTAGAGTTTCGGTGGTGAGGCCAACATATTAAGCAGTACATTGTTGGCATTCTAGTTGGTAAATTAGGTTGCTGGACTCACATGTGTGACTGCCTTTGATAGTATAGATGGAGTTGGTGATGNGGTTGAGAGCCTTGTTGTGGTTGAATGAAGGTTGTGTCATTTTCAGTTACGAGTTTAGGGTGTACCAGAAGATTTCTAAGTGATGGAGGCTGTTTATACACAAGGACTGGTGGTTTTTTGAGAATATTGTTGGTGCGGCTGGATGCTTCCAATATGTGAAAACCCGAAGCTAATATTTTATTTATCTTTTGTAGGCCTGGGTAGTACTTAGTCACTAGAGGTATAGTATCGGGTTTTTCAGGTTTGGGTGATTGTGAAGTTTCAGCTAGTCGAAGTAGGTTATTAATGAGAGGTTTAGGGTATCCCCTCTCTGTAAAGGCTTCTTGAAGGTTTTCCAGGTGGGTTTGAAGACTTTCTGGATCGGAGGAGATGCGGTGAGCCCGTATGGCAAGACTGTATGGAATAGATCTTTTAGTGTTGAATGGGTGGCAGCTATCAAAATGCAGATATTGTTGTCTATTAGTGGGTTTAAGATGTACCGAAGTTTTGAAGTGGCCATCTAGCAGTCTAATGTCCACATCAAAAAATGTTGCCTGGTCGTGGGATTGATTTGAGGTGAACTTCAGAGCCGAAAAGGAGTTAAGGTTATTTAAAAATATGGTAAGATTGTCTTGGCCCCGCTGTCCACACCATGAATATGTCATCGATGAAGCGAAGCCAGCAAAGTGGTTTGTTGAGTTGGTGGTCAAGAATATTTTTTTTCCAGTTTGCCCATGAACAGATTGGCATATGAAGGTGCCATCCTTGTACCCATCGCTGTGCCTTTGGTTTGAATGAAGTTCTGGTCCATGAATTGAAAGTTGTTCTTTTCTAGTATAAATTTAGTGAGATGAAGAATAAATGATGTTGTAGGTGTGGTATTGATCGGATGCTTGTTGAGATAATATTCCACTGCAGCCAGGCCTTGAACGTGAGGAATGTTGGTATACAATGACACCACGTCGATGGTGACAAGTATGGTGCTTTGAGGCAAAGGTTGCGGAAGGGTATTGAGTTTTTGAAGGAAATGGTTGGTGTCTTTGATGTGTGATGGTAGTCCCGTAACAAATGGTCGCATTTGTAGGTCGACATAGGCTGAAATTCTTTCAGTGAGTGATCCGCAGCTAGAGACAATAGGCCTTCCTGGTGGTGGTATGGTATCTTTGTGAGTTTTAGGAAGCATGTAGAATTTAGGCGTTATGGGGTTTTTTGGTAGAAGAATTTAGACCATGGTTGGAGAAAGGTTTTGTCGGTTTTCTTTTATTTGTGTTCTACTTTTTTCCTAATACTTTATCATTTTAAAGTTTATTTGTAATTCTGGTTTTGATTTTCAGTTTTTGAAGAGTTTTAATGTGTTCGATAAAATATTTACAAGATTGTTCGCGAGGTGAAAGTTTTAGAAGTGAGCATGTGCCGAAACGGTCTAGTCCAAGTTTTCCATACAGTTGAGGGGGTAGGGTACTAAGCATGTAAATTTTTCACACCTAACAATTTTTTTTAAGAAGATTTTATTCATGTTTATATCTTCTGTCTGAAAAAATAATTATTACGGATTAAGTTGTGCTTTTCAAATAGGCCTAAATAAGTAATTTTTGAATTCAAAATGTTTATGAGGTGAAATATTCAATCATCGAATCCAGAAAAACACTGAATCCTCGAATCTCGAATACTTGTCAGGATACTGTGGATTCGAGTGACCCATCACTAGTTATTATCCTTTTATTATAATACTTTACCAATTACTTAAGCATATTATATTTGTTACGTGTCATCTACAGGTTACCGACCAAGGACACCCTTCCCAAGCGAGCCACCAAACACATATTCTGAGACCCAACGCTAGATAGTGTTGCCACGAGTTTGAACTAAACTTACTAAAATATTTGTGTTTATTTTAAGAGTAGCTGGAGGAAGACCCTCACATATAATTTTCTGTATATTTAATGTAATGTATTGGTTCCTCTGCATCAACAGGTAATTTATTATATAATCAGTGTCTAAGTTTGTAGAGTCACCTAGGTACATAAATGTAAAATGAACAAATTGTTAGAAACAGAAAGAGGATGAGGATTGATAGGAGACTCAGTCATAATTATCAATAAAGCAAAATAGAAATACTTCACAGGTTCAAAGCCTTGATCTCTGAGGTCGCGCCCTTGGCCAGCTGCCTCTCTTGCTCCATCGCAAGACTCCCAATGACTCACTCCAAGGGGAAAGAAAGGGGGGGAGGAAAGAAGAATAAGAAAGCCATGGACACTGGATACACGACACCATCCAACACCCTCTTACCCCCTCCACTCATTACCTCAACCTGGCCACATCCTCAGTATACCAGACCATGCCTCCAGCCACCCCTCAGACCCTATACAAGTCCCCTCCACCACCATCTAGCCCCCCCTCAAATACCCTGTAGCAAGTGACTTAGACAATCACATCCCTGGACTCTCAACCATCACCCCACCATTTACCACCAACCATTCTCGTCCCCCTCTTTCTCTAACAAGAGTGCTCCATCTAGCTGCTCCTCCCCTTGCCCCTGAGTAAAAACATATTTATAGAAAAAGTTTTATGCTTAGATGAACATTCAATAGAACTGTAAATTTACTTTCATTCTCTATTTTACACTATTTCTTTACATATTTAAAATCAAAGATCTTGAAATTAATTGTTTTTCTTGATACAAATTCTCGATATTAAGTCTTTTATTATAATCTCAATTTCTCAATTAATGATTCTTTAAGCTTTTCGGTTTTAATATTGTTTTACAAATCCAACTTCAGTTTAAGAAACTCGTTACAAGTATGAATACTAAAAAAACACTTAACAGCGCCAATCCGATCATTCCGACTATTACACAATTAGTTAAACCAATGATTGGCATTTGGAAGTTAGTTCTTCTCAAGTTTTAGGTTTGGTAGCAAGCAACTTTGTCCCAGGTACTCTCCTTGGCTACATGGAAGGGATTGTCTGGTGAAGAGGACAAGGGGAATGGGGATGTTTACTGGTTGGGTAGAAACAAATGTTTGAAAGGACAGTCAGGGTGGATTTAAGGGGTCACGATTAAAAAAAAAAAAATCAACATTAATTTATGAATATTGGACTGCTCAAACATATTTTCACCTTAGTTAATCATTTTATATAATATATCTTAACTCATACTAGATTTATTGACTTTAAAATTTTTATTTTGTCATGTATCAGTATCGTTCGGTTTAGGTGAAATATAAATAATAATAAATGTTAGCTAAAATTGAAAAAGATGGAAAAAAATAAACAGGATATTGGTCTTTGAATAACTATGTGCAGGTTTGGAAATTATTAATAATTTATCCTCAAAGATAATCATTTTGGATTTCTATCAAGAGGTCTAAAAGATTTTGACTAGCTCGTACATTACTTTTCTCGTATGCAAATATTTGTCACATTGTATTTCAGTTTTTTACTATGAATTTGATGAACAAAAATGGTTTATATTAAAAAAATTGTATGCTGTCATTTTGCATATTGACTTTGTATTAGTGTATAAAAAATAAACCAAATTATTGGCATCATAATAAAACAAACAGTATTGATTTGAGCAAGGTCACTAGAACATAGAGGTTATATTAAGTAAATTTCCAACTTAAGTTAAATGATCAGAAAATTTAAACGATTCAAGATGAAAAATTATCCAAAAATGAAGATTGCAAGGGTGGACAGTACGATGGAGTGAAAAAACAAAAAATTCTATTAGCGAAAACCCATCAATAGTTGTGTATTAGGCCCACTAACATTTCTGTGATTTTTTTAAAGTTGTCTTCAGTCTGCGCATCAGGCCTAAAATTTGTTATTTATGTAAAAAAAGATCTTATGAGATAAATTATATAAACAGTTTTTGGGTGGTGATAAAATGCTAGAGAAACACCTTGAAAACAACATCAATAGTTTTTACATCCTCATTTTGCACATTTTAGTCAAAATATCAGATTTTTTTTGCATATTTTCATAATTTGTTACAGGATTGTACAATTTCGATGGTATAATACTAATATAACTTTAAAGCGTTGAAATAGAATTGAATTATTATCAAAACTCTGGCGTCACTCTCCAGCAGACGCGGCGGCGGCAGCTTTGTCGCGGCGCTCTAGACAAGTCCAGAAATGTTTTATTTTTTGAACTACTTGAAAATCCTTCCAATGCTCTTCATTGAGTCATACCCCTGGCAACTATTGGCATCCAGCTCAGTAGTGTACAAGTGGTTACCATTAACCCATGAACATGTCAACAAATATAATATTCACTTTATAACTAGGATGGTGCAGGTTTGGGGAAGTAGGCGGAGGGGATGGCGTGGTGTGCTATCACAGGATCTCGCCTCGCAGCAGTACTAAAAGGAAGTGGTGCGCTCTTCACACCCGAACTTTTACTACGGATGTCTTGAGTCAACTTTTCTGATCCTCTGTTAGAATTCACTGGGTTTGCTTTCACGCCGAGCTTTGCTTGTTTTGTTTCTAGCAAAGCCCTGTAAACATATATATAATGTTAAAAAACGAAAATTAATACAAATGCTAAAATATTTACTACCAATAGTCTTACAATTAAAATACACACGTGGAGAGTGAACTAGCAGCCCCTCATATCTCGACATTATCACCAAGAAAATTTAACATAAGGATTTGAACCAAACAAGTTTCAGAGGAATTGATGATATTGGCTGATAGAGAGGTTTCTGATACAAGGATATTACCCTATTGGCCCGAATATAGCATTTTTATTTTTACATCCATTGTTGTTTCCAGCCTGGGTCATTTTTTATTCAAGTCATATATTTTCCATAAATGGCTTTCTAGGCTTTTCGTATCTCCATATGCCTCATAATATGATTTAAGACTATGAGAGGCACAAAATCCAGTCCCCGGTCATTGAATTATCACTGTGAAAGGGTAAATCCACATTTCACCAAATCCAACCATGCTGGAAATCAAACCTGCGACCCTTAGTTCACTAGACAGATATGCTAATGACTGAGCTAAGGAGATAGATTTGAATATAGCTCTACCTCACAAATAGTATGACTATACAAATTTTTAAAGTGCTTTACATGAAAACTAAAAGGTCTTGAATATACCTAGAGGCAAAAAATTGACAAATTTCACACAATCTTATTTGTTGTTTCTTCTCATTTGCTTGTTTACTTGAGATGTCAAGGAAGCCCTTTTTTCAACACAATCGCTCACTTGCGGATCTTCAATGGGTGATTTTTAATATCGGTAACATACAACAGATTCTGCCATCAACAAACAGACCTATAGACCCACTGAATAATTAATTAAGTGTCATGGAAAGGGTTGAGATCATTTCTCTCTCTTCAATTTGACCTTGATTTTATTATCAAACCTGTGTAATGATTCCAGTAGGTTGGCTTGTAAGATTCCAGGCTGCTACAAAATAGACCTCTACAGGAATATGTAATTTTTTCAGTGAAAAATGTTCGGCTGCATATATAATACAAGTAGAGATTTCATAAGGACATTTTTAGGGAAAAAACACATTATATTCAGGTCTCAGGCCAATACAGTAAGTTTGTTTTAATCATTGATAGAAAGCAGTTAGCAAAGGTGACAGTAGAGTACACATTGAAAGTGAAACTACTCACTCTCAAATAGCAGCTGAAGCAACAATAGGACACTACTCACGCTCGGGTGGCAGCCATGGTTGCAGTGTTACTGTTGGTCCCAACACTCGCCGAGTTGGAGGTCATGGCCGTGAATGATGTAGGTCCAGCTCCAGAACCTTGGCTGAAAGGCTCTGCACGACTTCTAAGATAGGTCTGTAAAAAATTAGGAGTTACAACTATTTTGCTAATATGTTTCAGCCAATACAGGTTTTCTTGTTTTTTGGTTCTTATTTATGAAGTTTAAAATAATGACTTTAAATCCATTTAGTGGAAAATATAGTTTACTTGAAAATACATCAAAAACATGACTTATTTATTTGGTTAATTTTGATATAGATGAAATGAAAATTAATAAATAATAAGCCTTTGCTAATCCAATATATACAATTTTGAATCAAATCTTAATTTAGTGTTTTATATTGAATTTTTTTTTCATCCCCCAAATCAAACTTTAGGCTAGATTTTATACATTTTTAAACATTTTCAAGATAGAAAAATTAAACCCATAAAATTGTTTGGAAAAAGACTTGATTATTAAAGCTATAGAAGTTTCAAATTTCGGTGGTCAAATGAGTTGATCAGTTAATATAAATGTACATATGGCAACAATTAACTTAACTTTATGGAAAAATTAATGACTATTTTACTAAAGGATAGATGTTAGTTTCTATAAAATGATGAATTACTGAAATAATAATTATCTATGACACTGCAAAATGTTGTGACCCACAAATTTGGCGAAATTGAGATATTATCATTTTTAAACTTGTGTGTTATACACCTACATTTCCTGATAAACTCTCATATTTTCCCTAAAAAAAGTATCTTTTAATCAAAAGACAACAACAAAATGAAACCAAACATTTGAGGGTTAAGACATGATGATAGTGTCTATTTCGATGGGACTTATAATACACCATTCCCTTTGGCTAGAAGAGTTATTTCTTTCCCCTTAGATCTTACAAAGTTTGAAATTTAAATTCAAACTTTGAATTTGATTTTATTGAATCCCAATCTTATACCTATTTGAATTTGCAATTTTGAATATTATTGTACATTAGAAACAATAAGATTCAGAATTTTCAGTCAAATCAAATCTTAGCTAGATTTAAACTCAGATTCAAAATTTTGAAGCTTTGCAAATACATGCCAATATGTTCTTTCAGGATTCTCTTGACAGTATTAGCTTGGTAATAAAAACACCTCAATTTGTTTTTGAATATCTAAGCACTGTTATTTACAGAAGAATCTACAAGAAAATAATAACTACTTGATAAAATAGAAGACTTGACAAATAATACAAATACTTTGTTATTCATTCTTTTTACATGTGCCCTATCATTTGTTACCTTTATCTATTTCCTCTTTCTGACTTTTATGTTTTGTGATTTCCTCTTTGAGGAAGATGCATTGTGTGTTTCACACACTCCCTCTTGATGAGTTTCCAATAGAATGAAACCCAGGTTGAGCAATTGAACGGTTGTGATAGATTTTATTCAGCTTGGTCCAGTGGCAGCAATGTAAAATGTCAATTGTGCTATTCTTTTCACGGTAAAATCCATATTGTGTTCCTATACCTCTTTACTGTAACTTTTTTAAATCATAGTGCTTTGAACACAGTTTAACCTATATGAACTTTTATAATGTTAATATTTACTGCACTATACAGTATTGTATGGAGGATATTTTATGACAAGTAAATAAATAATGTACCTGGCTGCAATTTACACACAACAATTCGCAAATAAAATGAAATGTGAACAGAAGGCTGCCTATATGTGTGCACAAGCACAGACTAAGCTACTGGAAAAATCTCCGCTGAGGGCTCGGGAGGTACAGCCTTGAAGTACCAATCATTACCACGTGGGCTATTTTAGGAACATTCCCTAGAGGAAGGCGAGACCGCTCACATTTTGTTAGGCACTGACATTCCTGACATTCTTACATTAAAATAATGCACATAGACCGGCATTTTCAATTTTTGTCCGCTGTTTGAAGGCATCTCTAGTATTGTCCACATCCATCCGTTATTGTAAAATTTTTAAATCATTCTTTAACTATGTTATTCTGTTTCAGAAAGAATGGAAATTAAATGTGTGCGAGCATTTAAACATTCATGTTTGAACCAAATTTTAGTAATTATTTCTAATTAATTTTTTCTTCTTCCAAAACTCTTAAATTTGGGCAATTTGAGTGTCTGCAAGTCTCATTTGAGTTGAGCTTGAGACGATAATTTCAATAATATCTCGAGTTCGAGTAAACTCATAATTTTAAAATGTTAGGAGTGTACGTTTGTTTATTTTTAAAGTAAAATAATATATTTATTTAGAATGCCACCTACCAAAACAAACATCTTTAAACGTGAGATTTTAAAAATACATGAAAACAAAACAACTCGTGTTCTTAAAATAAGAATGACAAACATGTTTATAAATAGTAAATAACACTTTAAAAACATTAAAAAAAAATTACTACAGCACTCAAATAAATATATAATAGAAACAATAGTCATAATGGTTTCAGCACTCATGTTTAAAAGACATTACAATTACAAAAACAAAGTTTTAAAATTGATGTTTTAGTGAGCTAATATTTCCCCAAAACAGCCTCCAAAACTTTAATCACCCTATAAGTAAATGTAAGAATCCCAAGCAGCTAGAAATTAGAAATGTTTAATATTTCATTTATTAGTCCTTAATGTAATAATCACGCATGATCACATGTTCTGTTCCAATTCCAATCCTCTATGTGGAGTTGGTCATGCGTCTTATCTGGGCTTTCAATAGAAATTATCTTATTATGCCATTTATTTCAATTCAATTTATAATGCTTATGAAAGATAATGTTAATACTTTCAAACTAAAAATGATATGGTTAAAATAATATTTCTAGTAGACAATATGGTTTGAACTAGGAGGAGAGGTTGTTGAGATAGAACACTAAAAAAAACACAAACATATTTTTAAGAACAAACTTTCACTGTCACAGACAGTGTCATAAGGTCAAGAGAGTAGAATAATATGAAATGGTAAATGCTTTTTATATTTAAATGCGGTAGATATGGTGAAAAATGTATCGTAATGTTGATCATCACTGATTTTAGAAAGGTTAACCAACACCATTCTATAACTAAATAATAACTGAAGCTAGTTTTGTAGTTTAACGTATTCATACAAGTTTTAAATCTCTTAATTTTGAAAATAGTAAATATGTATTCTTAATGTTGAATTTTTAATTTAGCTGAAATTATAATTTTAGAAAAGGGATCATTTTAAAGAGTAACAATAATGATTATTCAAGAACTGAGTGATCTACTTAGCTATTTTTATTGTCAATACCTTGTCAATGCAATACAACTACAATCAAGGATAATTGAAAATAGACAAAAATGTTGAATTAGTTTACCGGCCGAAAGTAGTTTTAGAGCTCTATTATGTTATTAATCTGAACTGTGTAATATATGTTTGGAAGAAGGTACAGGAAAGTTGAATATAAAACATAAAAAAGGGGAAAAAACACAATATGGTTTTTACAATAAAAATAAAAATCACACTTTACACTGCTGACGCTGGACAAAGAGGTAACGGATGAATCTTGAAGAAAATCGATTGTTGCCACCCAATCCCCAACCTAGGATCCATTGAAATATCAACTTTATTATTAATTCAAACAATTTGTTAAGTTACCAAATGATTTATAAGTGAAATTGCTGAATCCATCTAAATTGAATAGCCTTCACTTAATATTTTATTTTAAATATGTATTTATATGTACATCATAGGAAGCTATTATTCATTCACGAGCTAAGTTTACCTAGATGACAGCTCGAAATGTTACTAGAAGTAATCCTTAATATATCACTACGCCAACAGCTGACATCTATCACTTTGGATGACTGTAACGAAAACAGTTGGTAATATATTAATGTGATAGTTAACCACAGTAATTTAGGCCAATATTATTTATATATTTATTTAAGGTCAGACACAAAGTTTATTTATAGTTTTATTCCCCTTAAAAAAAATATTAACACCACTTTCACAAAAACTTCTAAAGAACATTGCTTCAAGATGGCGACTGACAAATTTAAACCATGTGGTTGAACATGACGGTAAATAAGTATTTTACAATGATGTAGACACAGATGCAGTTGATGAAAATATTTTAATCAGTTAAATATTTCAAAATATGATAAAATAATTATAAAATCATTTATTGTATGTAAAAAAAGGACTACAATTTTCTTTTCCAAGTAAATACGACGCCTGTATTAAAAGGTATTGATGTGTGCACATTATTACACTAAATCAGTATCGTTTCAAAACGAAAAATAAGTACTTTTAATTATGTTTAAAATATTGTTTCGGGTTGGATAAAAAGAAATTATTTTAAAAAATGAAATAGTATTAGAAAACTTTAGTTTATGTTATTTTAAATGTAATGTAAAATAGCTAATTAAAGATCTTTACATTTATAACAAAACTGTGATCTTTTACAAGTGTTGGCAACCCAAAACCTAAACATATGATTTTCGAACTGTCATCCAGGTAAAAACCTATCGTGAATGGAATATAGAAATGTATTTATAAGTACATTAAAGAAAGCTAGAAAATATACTTATATGTACATCATAAGAAGCTAGAAAATGTATGTATATGTACATCAAAGGAAGCTAGAAAATAATGAGATTACAAAACTTTTGATCTTGATCCCGAGCTTTAATGACGAGCTCAGCTTGGCGCTCGAAATCTCAGTACTTGCAGAGCCCTAACAAGGATGGACAAGGTGAGAGAGAGGAGGAACCCCTGTAGGAGGGATTGAGGTGGTATGGACAAGTGAAGAGGAAGGAAGAAGGGAGGATGCTCAAAATGGAGTTGGCGGGCAGGAGGCCAAGAGGAAGACTCATGGACAAGGAAGTATGAAAGAGTGTGGAGAGGGTAAGATTGGACCGTTATGGAAGAAGAAAGGTGGTGGGAAGATAGTAGTGAATGGAGAAGCTTATGCTTGAAACAAATCCTGCCAGTGACAGGAAACTGTGCATGATGATGACAATGTCAAAGCTTTTAGAAGTGTACCATATTAGTTTTAAAATAAATGTTTATTTTTAATCAAATATTGTATTTTTTTTTAGCGTGTCAATCAGACAAATTGGACAGCTACAATTAAAGATCAATATTTTAATAATTTATGAAAGAAAAGAAACAATATTCACATATTTAAAAAGTAACCTACCTCAAAGTTTATTTTCTCTGACTAGATGCAGTCAGATACAATTACGTATCTCCCTACATTCAAACACGGGGTTGTTCAAAATATTGTCTTTTGATAAATATTGTAGCAGATATCAAAGAAGAGAATTAACATTATCATATTTATGAATAAAACAATTTAAACCATACCCTTTGCCATTGGATGATGTCGGATAGATTTACATACACTTGCCATGCTGTCTACAAGAAAATATAGTAAAGGACGTCTATTTCACAAATTCTCATTGAAATAATAGCTGAGTCTAAATAATATAATCAAAACGAATATATTTAAATAGAAGATGCTTTAGTATCTACTCACCATTTCAGAATGTTCTTGGATTTGTTCACCACATTTTAGAAACAAAAATTATTCAAAGATGGCAGCCACAAGTGCTTGCATTATAACACCTGATAAAAGAAAGAAGTATAATATGAGCTTGACCGAGTGACCCACTCCGCGTCAGAGAAGAGTTGTGGCAGTCCAAGGAACCATGTTCTCTCCTTTCCCCGCAAGCGGCTTTCGCCGATTCACTTTCTTTTCACCCCGCCTTCATCCATCTCTCTCTTTTTTTAAATTCTTGAGTTTATCACCCTTTTTGTTTTGTTCCGTTCATATCAGATTTGGGACTATATAAGGCTGTCGCTCAGAATCACATTATACCCATTCTACTACAACCCAGCGTCGAAGGAGGAACTTCTACACCATCACGCGACGAAACATACGATGACTATGAAGTGTTGACTGTCAGATCCACCGCCGCCCTGGTCAGGACGACATACTTCGAGTACTTAAGTATCCTGGAAAACGTTGTCAAGTCCTTATGCCTTAAGAGTCTAGTTTTTTGTTCAAAATGAACCATATTTTTTTACCCTAGCGCTTAAGTTAGTTGATTCAAATACAATAACAATAAACAATAAAGCAGCAAATTGATAGAGTATGTTAGGCAAGTTAAAAAATTGCAGAATAACTGAGATAAACATTAGCAATACCCATGCAATAAAGGACTATTGCGGCTCATCCTCACGGCCAACCTCAACAATACATAACGTTAAACCAGCATGTAACTATCTATACCTTAGGTTAGATTATCTTACGGACTTTAGTTACCATGTGATACCTAAGGATGAATGTAAAAAGGGAGTAAGTACAAACTTCATCATCAAAAGTTGTTTATTAAATATTAAAAAAAGGCATTATGGACAACAATTGATTTTAGTTAAAGTTCCAAGTTTTAAGTTTATCAATCTTTGACATTAATATTAAGCTAAAAGATTCAAAGTTAAAGTATATTATCCTTCGAAATTAAGACAAGTGCAAAAGAAATATAAACATTATCATTAGATATTTCACTTTAGTTAAATTCCAAAGTTTAAGCTCATCAATCTTTGACACAAATACCAAGTGTAAAAGTTCAGAGTTAAAGTATATTATACTCTTCGAAATAAATACAAGTGCAAAAAAATATAAACATTATCATTAGATATTTAAACATTAGTTAAAGTCCATTATTCTTCGAAATAAATACAAGTGCAAAATACTTTATCATTGGATATTTCAATCTTAGTAAAAGTTCCAAGTTTTAAATGCATCAGTCTTTGACACGAAAACTAAATGTAAAAGATTAAAGTTAAAGTCCATGAATATTTTAAAATGATTTCTAAACACCGAAAGAGAATTTTCAAAACATACGAGCTTACGCCGAAAAGAAAAATTAGCTTACATTGTTTATATCTGATGCCTTCGCTAGCACTAGCGATAACCAAAGCCAGTCCCAGAGTGGCACTACACACACACGATCACTCTTTTATACAGGCCACAGAACACGGAACAATGTGATGACTACTGGGAGGGGGGCCTTAAGAACAAGGAGTGTTGATTGGTTTTAATGGGCGCGGCTCTCAGTATAGCTCGGTCGGTCGTCTTGTTCGGGCGGATTATTTTGGTGGGCCAGTCGTGCGTGTTTTCAAGCCAGCTGCAGATGGAGTCGGTACAATTGGATATGTCTGTTATGTTTGTTTTTGGTTGCGGTTAGCTTGTGGCTAATGCTACAAAATAAACTAGGCAATGTATATCTAGACATTTTTATATGTTCTGTCGAAGCCGATTTTTTGTTAGTTTAATATCATGTCGAATGGACAGTTAATAAGTCTTGTTGACTTCAAGATGGAAGAGTTTCAGTTAATTGGATAAATATCGTGTCCTGCAGCCTGAAGGACTAGTCTCATTTTTTGACTTAGTATATCAGTCCTAGATACTCTTTCCCTGTATCCTTATGATGCAGTCTTTATATTATGAGCCTTTGGCATTGAAAGTAGTAATGTCTTAGTCATAGACTTGCTAACTTCCCCAAGTTCCACTAATTTATTTTGAACCAATGTTTCTCATGATGCCGTGGACATCATGTGCATCTGTTTAATATTTGGATGGTTACAACCAGGCTATCTGTCTTGTTTTCCATATCACAGTTGGGTTAATGGAAATCTATGTTTTGAGTTGGTCAAATAGTCACGCTTCACGTGCAGTATTAGCTTCGGTGAGCAACCCGTGGAACGCCACTTGAGTCATAGTGGGGGCCGCGCAAATAATACCACTTGTCTTTACCTGTTGTTTGGCTCCTATTTTTTTGTGTTGCTCTTAGTGTAATTAGTATTAGAATTGTTTGTACTATTGAATGCTCTGGCAGTACTGAAAAGGAAAGAGACCAGCCATAGTACTATTCTGTTGACACCTGTTTATTAGCAATCGACCGCTGTTATCTACAGGTCTTTCTGTTGTTTATTATTATCCAAAATGTTTAAAGGATATTATCTTAAAACCTAGTCAACCAAACTGACTAAAATTTATATGTATATCTTGTTCAATACCTTTTGTTAATTACTACTTAATTGTTTTCTCCTTTAGAAAACTTCTACCTGTAGCCTGGCGCCTGCTCAGCCCTTGTAGCTACAGCAAACCATCAAATTTCACCAAGTCTTAATTTTTTGCAACAAGCTTCAAACTTATAATTTTGTAATATTATTGTTAAGCCTAATTCTTGTTATTTCTGTTTTTTAAATATATGTATCCATTGTTAAACATTTATTTTGTTCAATTTAAATTTCAACCTGTTTATCACGTCATCTAATTAGCCCAGTAGGGTTATTAGGTTACCTTTTTTATAATTTCCCGTTCCCGTCTTGATGTTTTAACTCATTTCCCGTCCTGTTCCTACCCTGCAGTAAAAATTTCATTACTGTCCATCCCTATTGATATGTAATGTATGTAACAGCTCAAAATGGTAATATAATTTACCACAAATTGAGTATTTAGCTCTAAATAATTTGATTGGCGAAGCTCTTTAATTGATGAAGCCTTCAATTTTTTTCAAGCTAATCGAAACTGACTTTTTTTTTTAAAAGCCAAGTCGAAGTTTCGAATAGAGGTGTACCGATTCAGTAAAGCCAATTACCGAGTGTTTAAAATAATCGTTCATGCTATGATTATTTAGAACGATTAATCATTATTATCGATTATTTATTAATAACTATTGGAATGGGAAGTATGCTTAAGAGAATGATAACAGCTAATGTAATTAATACAAAAAGATTTTATGTATATAAAAAATATTATATGCATAGCCGGTGAAAATTGTAAACAGATTATTAGGTTTATCAACGTATGAACTAATATTTCTTTATCTGGTTATGTAATCTTTGTATTGCCTGCAATCCAGATGCAGTGTGTATCTATATAGTTTTTTTTTTTTGCAATTTTGATAGGTAGATTTCTACCCAAACAATTCTTATTAAATTTTACTTTAAAAAAATGATTGACATAATAATTGCTGAATACGATTAATTTCCAAAGCACTAATAATTTCCCGGTAACTATTCATTGGTATCCACATCTGTACGCCTCTAGTTTCGAAGATTCACACACTCCTAATGTCTAACATTATGTTCGGTGGTTTTTTCCACTCTGCTAATAGTTAAATACAAAAGAGCATTTTCAAAAGTAGTTTACTTATTAAAATAATTTCCATCAAATATGTAATAATTTTTTTTGCACACCCTTAATTACTAGAGTTATATGTTTTTTGATATAAATATATTATAATAATTTGTGAGAGGTGATTTTTTAATCATGGTCTGCAACGTGTAAAATTATAAACTATGAGTTTTCAAAGTCAAGTTTTCAAATTTAAAGTGAAAAATTATATATAATTAATATATTTAATCCAAAACTTATAGATTAACTGAAGTTATTATCATAAAGTGTAATATAATTATTTAAGATTTGTTTACACTAACACTAGTTTGTGATGGAAAAATTGGGTTTTAACTTTAAATATATATATATTTTTTGCAAAGTTTTGTAATTGTCAAATACAGAATTTTATTCCCAAATCAAAGTCAAAGAGAATGAATATTCAAAGTGAAGTTAATGTTTTAGAAGCTTTACACCCCTCTATTCTATGCTTACTAAACAAATACACTAAATTCTTGTTACAATATTTGTTTAGTGACCAACATAGTGCAACAAAAATTCTCTAAAAACATGTATGAAAAATAGTAGTACAATTTTCTTCTTAACAATCCAATATCCAATAAAAGCCTCCTGTCAAAGAAATGTAATTATTTCCACAAAAGACCATTGGTAAAAGAATATGTAAAATGAGTGTTTTAAATGACAGTCATATTCTGAGCAAGGCTGAATGCATATTTTAAGATCAAAAAATAAGAATTTTTAGCCCTAGCCCTTAAGTTTTATTTCCATAATAAATTCTTTGTTCAAGTAAGAGGTGAAGAATGGAAGAAATTAAAGGAGGAAGAGTGGTGGAAGGATAGAGGAAGATGGAGGGATTATACTAAACTGACCCAGTCACAGGCTGGATACAGTTGATGATGATGATGATGATGATGATGATGATGATGATGATGATGATGATGATGAATGCTGTTCAAATTAAATTTGAGTTTTTTTTTAACCATTATCATCAATAAAAATGTTTTATTTGCTGACTTTTTAAACAGACATTTTTGGGGTACAACAGTTCCCCTTCCTATGATTTTACCTGAAAATTTCATAATTATGTATTTTGTTTTATTTGCGAACTTTGAGGCTTAGAGTTTTCTGGTAAGTGTGTATGCTTTCTCCTTCTATCCTCCTTTCACTGTTTAATTTATAGTATAGTTGTTTTGCACAATTTCTTCAAAGTTATACTTCTGATATTCCTTAACACTGATTTTACTTGGTTAATGTAATATCCTGGAATATAGAGACTATTTACAATTTCCTGCAGTGCAATGTTCCTTGAAATCCTATCTTTATAAAGAGACTTATGTCTTTTTTTATTACTTCACCTGGATGTTCTTAGCCACTGCTGAAGCCGTGGGAGCAGGTAGCCCACCTAGAGGGGTGGACGCTGCGGGTCCTATACCGAGAATAGGTCCACCATGCTGCAAGGGGTTGAACTGAGATTGACTTTCATTCAAACGACGATTCAGCCAGTTGATCACTGAAAACATCAGGCAATTAAATTTTAGAGTTTTATTTGGAATAAACTTGGGAGATCAATGATCTTTCAATAGCAGAACAGAAAAATCAAACCCGACATTGTCTTTTTGTTAGTTGAAGATATTTTGGAGACCATTATCTTATTGTTTAGCTAAATTTTTATAACCTTTAAAACCGAAAAAGTTAAAATAGTGATCAAGCTTTGAAAGAATAGAGATTATAATGCCTTTGAAACAACAGGAGTGATGACAGCAGGTTCTAAGGGCTGTTCCTATAGACGTCCCCTGGGAGTCAACCGTCCACACCTTGGTTCAAATCACAAAAATGCACCCTATAAACGCTTGCTAGGTAAGGGCTACGAACGACGGTCTGACCTCATTCGTCGGCCTGCCAGCTATCCAACATAGCAGATTATTATCTTCTGCTATCGCCTAAAGTTGACGAAATAAATTAAATTACTATCAAAAAATATAATAAATATTAATAATAACCAACTCTTCTTAAAAAAAATGTCCATATTTCTATTAATATATATTCTGATAAGTATTTAATGTATATCAACAGTTTTTAGAAGTAAAATGTGTGCGAAGTGAAACTAGCTGTGTACAAAGTGTTGTTTACATCGTTCAAACATGGAAGACTGTGTGGTGGAGTTGGTGGCTGATGTTTACAACGTTTTAGACATCATTGATAGAATTGATGAAATTGAAGATGAACGAGCTAGTCTTCCCAAGAGATATATTAGGAATGCTTCGGACCCTTTTAATATGTACAGAGATCACGAATTTAAGTTAAGATATTGTTTTTCAAAGGAAACTGTACGTGAAGTTTTGTTCCCACTTGTTCATCATCTGGAAAAACTTGACAAACGTGGGCTCCCAGTGTCACTAATGACAAAACTACTGCTTAACCTGAGATTTTATGCTACTGGCAATTTGCAGGTAAGTTTTAAACAATATTTAGCATGGACAGCTAAATTGCTAAATATTTTTATGTTCAAAACTAGACCTAGACATTGTGTAGGAATAATCTTGAAAATATGTTGAATAACATTATTTTTGTACTGTCTACCTTTATAATATGTTACTCTACAAATAAAATTTATTTTATTTCAAACAGTACAATAGTTCTACAGAATTTTAGAAATCTCTAAACTGACAAAGGAAACTTGTAACAAGTATATACCTAGTAAAATTTTATGACCGATAACATAGTATTTCAATGGGTGAAATAGTCACAAAAAGTATTTTTAGACACACTAGTTAAACCACTGTTTACTATTATAAACTCTCTCAGGCATTCTTTATCAAACCATGCAGGAACAATATGTTTTCTAAGAATACATTAATTGCAGAAATAGTGGATAGGCCTAGTGTCTTTTTTTTTAAAAGAGTATTAACAATCACCATTTCTTCTCATTAATTAAACACAGGATATGTATGTTAATATAGGCCTTTAATATGATTTACCCTATATTATAAATTGTATTTATAATAATATTTTATTGTGATATATATTTTTAGACACTCGTAAGATAGGTACTATCTCCTAATTGTATGTGTAAATTGTGTAGAGTCTAGTTTAGATGTGTGATTTTGTCATAAAACAGTTTTTCTTAATTCTACATTTATAAATAGGTATTGAGACATAATTATAAAATGAGGCCTACTTAAATATATATGAATAGATCTAGGCCTAAATTTCCTGGCAAATAAAATAAATATAAGCCCACAGAAATAGGGTAGCATTTTTAAAATTACAGCAAAATAAATATTGTAAAAATATCTTCTATACAGTACTATTAAAAAATTAAAAGAAAACTCACCAAGGCCATTTAAAAACACTTGGCAGTATTGTGTAAAGTATGAAACGCGTCAATTTGTTAAGTTAGATAGCGGTTATTTTACTATAATTTGCTTTTATTATTTGTGTTTATGGATGATACAAAATACAAAAATGGCCATAATATGACAAAGAAAGTGTGTTGAGTTAAGCCCTCTTTGCGTACTGTCCTGACCCAAAATGTTGTTTTCATGTATAATGCACACAATATTCTTTTATGATAATTTTTTACTGTGTATTTCTGTACAGCTTGTATCTGGAGATCTGTGTGGTGTTAGTAGTAGCGCCACTTGGGAGGTTATCCACAGAGTTACGGAGATAATAGCAGGCAAGTTGCGAGAGCATATCAACCTGCCTTCAACCCGAGCTGAGACTGAGGCAACAATGCAGTGGTTCAAAAGGACAGGTGGTTTTCCAGGGGTTGTTGCAGCTGTGGACGGAACCCACATTCCTATTTTGAACCCAGGAGGTAAACGGGGTGAGGTGTACCGCAACAGGCATGGTGTCTTCTTCATTAATGTTCAGGTTAGTTGCAAAAGTTGTGTTACTGTTCATATATAGGCCTACATTTTTTAAAGAAGCCCAAACAAATATATTATGACTGGTTTATAAGTGTGGAAGTTAGTGTTGATACTAACAACAAATTTTGTTTTCATTAAACAATATACTTTTTGAAATAAAATGTTACTAAAATTTCTACTACCTTTATTTTATAATACATCACCAACCAGGGTTACTTGAAACAGTTTTTAAGTATTGTTAATTGAGATTATAGTTATGTTGTTGATTGTTTTACCATGTATAGAGTAAATGGCTAGGAATATAGTGTAACTAAATAAGAATTATTACACTAATCCAAAGTCAAATGAAAAGGTGAAAGTAAGTGTTCCAAGCTGCCTTGCCTTTGGGGTAAATTGGGACATTAATTCCCATATTTGTGCATGGATAAAATATGATTTATCTGAAAATGTAAGCTAACTTAAAAAAACTTTCTAAATAAAATTTTATCCCCTATAACAATATGGTTTCTGATCAATATATTTATCATTGTATTTAAAAAAACAACTTGTGTGCATGTTTAACATGATAAGATAAAAGGTTTTCATAAGGAATGTATTTTATTCCAGGGCTTATGCTAGACAACAATTTGGTAAAAGAAATTATATTTTTTTAGTCCCTGATAATTTGTTAAATTCTAAAAATGCATTCAATAAAAAATTAGTTAATCATTGGTGTAATACCATACTTACTGGCTCATTGTGATTATGTGTTCTATTTTACAAGTCCATTGTCTTGGTCAGATTTAATCACTCAGCGTGTCCTATTAGAAGTCACCTTTTTTAGATACTTAAACTTTACACCTTCACAAAGTACATTGCTACAAATAGGACCTATAACAATTTTATTCAACTGATAATTTATTTTTTTGCCGGTGTTGGGCCATATTAGTAGACTAAAATATCTTGTTGGGTTCAGTATTTTCTTAAAGTAGATTTCTCATTACTAAACCAATTTACTAAATAAATATTACAAAATATGAGTATTTTCTTTATTCCTGAAAATATAAAAATTACCACTTATTATAGCTGATAAACAATGCCATTTGTTATGAATAAAAATACATATTTACCATTAATGATTCTGTTATGTGCAGGTAGCTTGTGGGGCCCACCTTATAATAGTGGATATCATCGCCAGGAGACCGGGGTCATTTCATGATGCATAAATATTTGGGGCATCTAGTCTTAAGTCTAGGTTCGAGCAAGGGCGTGTTGAAGGGATTCTTCTGGGATACAGTGGCTACCCATGCCTACCATATCATTTAACACCGCTCCTTAATGCTCGGATAGAAGCGGAGCAGCGTTATAATGCTGCACATATAGCCACCCGCAATCCTGTGGAGCGGCTTTTCGGGTTATGGAAACGGCGCTTCAGATGCCTAACAGCTAGACTAGAGACCAAGCCCCACAATTACTGTTGCTATCATCATCGCAACGGCAGTTTTGCACAATATCAGCATAAATGTGGACGAAGCATTCCCAGGTGATGAAATGCCCTAGAAAGAAGATGAACATGGTCCCTTGCCTCCGCTGCCTGGCAATAACAATATTGGGTATCATGTACGTGAAGATTATATTAGGGGAAGGTTTAATTGACTTTTTTTTACATAACACACAAATCTTTTTATAAAACAATATTAATGAACGCTTTAACTTGACATTTAAAATTTGTTCTTTTTTTTAATCCATAGGCTTATAATTTTATAAAAACTATGTTTATTTTTTTTATGGATTTTCATGTGAATATATTATGCACAATGCTCTACAGGTTTCTTGGTAGCTCTTCCTGTCTGAGTCTAATCGAGCTATCGGATCTTCCTAAATAAAAACTTTTTTATACCTCTAGTTTAAACTAATTCAATATACCCACATCATTTAAAAAACAAAATTATGCAATGTCATTAATTACATTATTTTAAACAAATAATAGATAATAAGGAAAACTTCCTTTTGCTAAATGAAGTCTGTTTTAAATCTGATCCAATGTCAATTTTCTGTGTTTGTTCATTCCTTTTACTTGTTACTATTTATTGTATCCCCCAATCGTTAACAATTTCGTTTTCCTCTTTTAGGAAGTTTTGTTGCGCATTTCACACTACTGATGAGTTCCAATAAAATGAAACCTAGGTCAGGGGATTGGGCAGTAATGATCAGTTTTCTTCAAGAGGCAGCCATTGTCTCTTTGTCTAGTGGTAGCAAAGTAAAATGTGAACCGTGTTCTTTTCATTGTTAAAGTCACGTAGTGTTTCCACCCCATTTTCCTGTACCATCTTCCATATTTATCTAAATAGATAATAGTTAAGCTAATTTATTTTAGTTCAAGTTATTCTAGATTACTTGTTATCGAGTTTCAAAACTGCATTTGTTGATTTTTTTTAAACACTGTCTTGGTATACGTATGTTATCTAAACTAATATGTTGGGAATGATAAAGGTTTAATTTTAACGGAAATGTACCCATATTTGCATAAAGGTATGGAAAACTATTTAGGAAAAACCACAATCAGTATACTCATCCAAGATTTGAACCTCAATATGCTTGTCATTGGCAGTCCAATATACTGCTAGAGTAATTGCTTTAGAATATTCTGACACTGTATTATAAGGTTCACTAACCAAGGACCCCTCCCTACCTCTTTTAGTGGATTACAAACCACTCTCAGGCTATTTAAGACAATTGAGAAGTGAATAGGATTAAATAAGTAATTTAACTGTCACGGTTATATAACTTATTGCATTGGTCGAGCAGAAATATATTTCTACAGGCATGTGTTAATTTTAATTTCAACTTTATTTCTATTTTGTATGTTTAGCATATCTTATAAACTTGTTTAGTATTTTGAGAATTTTAGAACATACCCTGTTGATAAGACATGCACAAACATTTGTGATCACAAGGGATGGGAATAAAGTGTTAGTTCTTAGGTGAAAACTTTTCCTCTAGAGGTCGACATTCAAACCCTGAAATCTTTGAGAGAAGCCAAATGTAATCCTAGCCTAACATCATATTTCACATCAGCACAGCCAGATGTATTAAAAGTAAATTTGATGAAATAGGGCCTAGCCTAAAGTTTAATGACTAACAAGAAATGTAGAACTAAAAACCTTGTTTGTTCTAAATAAAGTTGTTACATTTTTAATTTAACTCTCTTTTGCCAGAGTGGTTTTTTAAGCATTGCATCTTTACGCATTTAGGTTGTACACAAGTACTAACTACCATAATGTGTTTGGGAAGAGGAAGGTTGTCTTTACTAAAAGTGCACTTAAAATTTTGGGTTTATCAGTATTGAAACACAATCTCAAATACTGCAATGGTGATACCGTAGACCATGCGTCCACTGACGCGGGCCCATTCAGAGTACATGAAGAGGAAATCAGAACTTTCCGATAACATTTCACGTATCAACATAACTTCTACATTATTATTTTCATTATTATTGATAGTATAAGTGAGTAATGTGAGTAAACAGCCTAAATGACTTGTGTGATAAAATTTTATTTAAATGCCGATGTTCAACACTAATATTTTATTATAGACAGGAACAAGAGGGCTATACATTATACTATATACAACCATTTAAATTTTAAGTGGTTTGCACCATACATTTATTCAAACCAAGAACTTGAACATAGATACAAAAATACTGAAGACATTGAATTTTGGAAAGAAAAAAAAAGTTCACACTATAAATTATCCATAGATCTTGCTCTTACTAGCTCTAATTCTTTAATCTCCACATCTATCTTGGCAGCCCTTAAAGCATGCCTCTCACGTTCCAGCATCAATTTCTCCCGCTCCAGGCGAATCACCTGAAGCTGTTCTTGATGCTCCAGGGTTGTTACTTCATATCTGGAGCGGGCTGCATGCAGCAGAGCTTCATTATCCAGCTTCTTTTTGTGGGTTTCCTGCATACATTTTAGCTCCTCCTCAAACTTCCTTGACCTCAACTCTATCTCCGCCTCAACAAATGTGTTGCTACTTGAGGGGTGACATCTCGCAGCATGCTTCAAAACTGTATCAACACAAACAAAAACAAATGAAATGTTGTCCACTCACTATTTGAAAATTACAAATAATATAGAGCAGTGGTTCAAAAACTGTGGTGCGCTGGCTCCCAAAGGTACGCGAGCAGCTCTCAAGAAATATTAGCAAAATGACGATAGAAATGAATGTTATTTTACATCCATGGTGTACAAAAATAATTACTGCTATAGGATAAATTTTGAGCCGAGCTTCCACATGAAAGTTTCAAACAGACAACTAGACATCAGAAAGTTGTGTCAAGTCAGGAGGCCCCCCCCTGTCACTGAAAAACTTGATTTATAATCTCTAGGCTCCATAATTAGGATTAAAATATTTTATTTCAAAAATTTGCGTTCGGGTTTATTTTTTGATACTTATTTTTGAACAAATTCCAGAAGAAAATGTGTAAAACGTTTTGACAGACCTAACAGTATAATTATTGTTTTTTTGTTTAGTTTTTAACTGAGCATAATGATTCTCAATAAGAGATATTGTTAAGGTTATAAAAGTAGGATTCCTTAAATAGTTGTCACATTTGAAATATTTTTACCACAGACAATCAATTTATTGCCATTCTGAGCTGTTATATACATTAATAAACAATGTTCATATAAAAAAACTAAAGTAATTGTATTGTAGGTTGTGATAGTATCTTGATTTATCAGATTAAAATGAAATATAACTAAAAATTGTGCAACAAACATTTTCCAGTTGTTTTTAATGGATAAAGTTATATAAAAGCACAATATACTCATAATATTTTTCAAGCAAAAAAATTCTAACTTTGATTCAGCTTTAAGAATATTTCATAAATTTGAATTGAGTTCACATCAAATTGAAAAAGTGGGCTTTACACACCCAGAGTAGTAAGACTTAAGTGAGCTAAAAAAGGTCTTGGGGTGTACGAGTAGGCCTTTTTCACTTCGAGTTATTTTTGAATAAAAACTTGTTTGATTAATATAGAGTAGTATCTGTACTTGTAATATTTCAAGTTGAATTTTCTTGATTGATATATATATAAACCATAAACACAAACATTTTTTTCAAATAATAAAATATTTTAAAAATATGATCACACTATCAAAACAACAGATGTAATCAATATTTCACACCGGGAATACAGTGGTTAAAACAATACCAAAAAGTGGCCATATTAATCAGATATAAGTTGATACTGCTAGCAATGAATAAGATGTCTACAAACCCAAGATAAACTTCAACTCAAACCTTAAAAATACAGAATACCTTCTATTCGGGGCTACCCGCCTTTGTGGCGTAGTTAGCTATCGCACAAGTTTCATGTTGAGCTAGACTACCAAGGACGAGGAGATAGTGGATCGATTCAACCTTCTCAATTCATAATACATTAGCTTAATTAGTAGTTAATTGTAAATGTAAGTAAATAAAAAATATTTGGGGCAGTTTTTATGGTTGCTCTTCTTGAATAAATATATCTTAAGCACGATAATATCACACAATTTCAATGTGCTTGACATTGTAAATATATAGTAAAAAAATGCTTTTCATAGTTTTTGCTATATACTACACATATACTTTCTAAATTGTGTTGTTCAGCAATCAATAACTTAGTAGGCTACTTTTACATAGACAATGAATCTAAATTAACATATCCCATATATTGTTTTTAGTCAAGAAAACTAGCTAAAAGCACAACAATACGGACATGAGTTTTCCGAGAATATTTAAAAATAGGTCTAATAAAAAAATCTAATATTTTTATTTAAAATATATTACTATTACCTTTAGATGCACTGCTTGTACTGGGAGTTGAGGTCAGCGGAGTTGGAGCTGATGCAGGATCCTCACAAATGGAGTGCTGCATGCTTTCTGGAACATGAGGACTTTGGGAGGGAGGGGGTAGGGAGGTTGAGTTGGATGTTAGGAAGACATTTCTCGGATTGTAGATGGACCAGGAACAGATTGGATAGAAAGTGAAAGAGTTTCGTTAGAGGTGGATGGTTGGGGAGTTACTGAACGGATAGAGATATGAGGGCTGCTCGTGGTTGATGTGGATATGTTAGTTTCAGGATGATTTATAGTGTGAACTAAGGCAGCATCTTCTAGATAGCAAGCATCACTGTCCCAAGGTGTTGCAATTACTTCATCCAGCCATGGATGAATTGTCAACACCTGGGCAGCAAGCTCGTCATCAGCAGGGGAGGTTTTGTAAGGTTCTCCTCCCCCGTTTTTTATGGAATGCCGCCTTTCCAACTGCTTTTGTTTCCTCACTTGAGATTTTAATTTTTCCCAGCATCTGTGAACATATCACATTAACCATTTAGGACACCCCATTAGCACTGGTTTGCAGCTATTGAACCAGGTGTGTATATATACATTTATTTGAAGTGAGAAAAAGAGGATTTTAAAACATGTCAAGGCCTATAATGGAAGTGTTAGCAAATTTAATATAATTTGAAAAATAGATATTGTACTACTTAAGTTAATACATTTTGAACATTTTAAAGGTGTTATTTAACTAAAGGAGCCACAACAGTTTTTTGCAACCTAAGAATAAAAAAATTAATTAGTAGGCTTATACACAAATTTAGGCATAGTTGTGCCTACAGTTTTGAAAGTTATGAAACACGTATTTACTATTGGAATATAATAATCAACAAAGTTTTTACACAGATATGACATGAGCGAAGTGAAAGTCGATGGACAATATTAAAATAGAAATGTTTAAAAGAGATAATTCTTACAGCTTTTGTCACTCGCCTAGAGAAAGATTAGGCCTAGTTAATATTCACCAAATGTAATACTTTTGCGGTAGCCTACTTTTTACATCTAGTTAGTTTGTCAAACTTGGTTTTGAATAAACATAGTTCTCAAAATAAGTAGTACGGTTTGATGAGGTGTAAATTTAAATAAATAATTACCTTTTTAGCTGGGTTTCATCCCGCTGGGAAACGTTGTAGTTGGAGTTATATTCCTTGGCTATATTCTTCCAAGCTTTTTTTTTCAGAATTCAATGTTGCATCAGTCTTCTTGTTTTCGACAATATTTTTGTATCTATGAACAAGGTCAAGAAGCACAGCCTTTTCTTTTGACGTATATGGTACAAACCTCTTGGCGGACATTTCTAACATAAAAGATTGAAGTCGCGCCAAAACTTGTAATAAATGATGATCTTCAGCAAAACGCATTCTGAAACTCCCAGAAATAATTCAAAGCCGTGTTTCAAACTGGGTTGAGTCACGCTATGTTGCCAAATATCCTCCTCGCAAGTACAAATCTGTTACCCAGCAATGAGCCGTCTGGCAGTCACCCAGGTAGTGAATATAGGAAGATTATGAAACTGATACCAGGCAAGCTGCCAGAGGGAGAGCTCCTAGCAATCTCCCTGGGAACAACACCTTTTCGTCTATAGGAACAGCCCTAAGACTATAAGGCCTTTGAAAAGCTTTACAATTTTGAATTCGAATTTGGATCTTGCTAAGATTTTTGGTCGATTCAAAATTGTGATTTTCATGCATAAAATCTTATTTTTTTTAAGGAACACCTCTTTTCACACAGGCTTAAAGCTAATGGAAAGACTTGGTAATGGTATTTATGGATGGGGAGAAGGCATATGATAGGGTGGAGAGAAATAAAGTTTGGAAAACATTGAAAGAGGCTGAAGTGGAAAAAGGAGTGGTAATGAGAGTAAAGAGTATAAATGAGATAACATGAATTGTGTTAAGACAGAAGGGCAGGATGCAGTGGTTCCAAATAAAAAGTGGAGTGAAGCAGGGGAGTGCCCCCTCAGCATTACTATTTGTAATGGTAATGGAAATGGTCATGGACACAGTGAGAGGAAAGGATGAAAGACATTATGTTTGCTGATGATTTGATGGTATGGGGAGCCATGATTTTTGCTGATGACTCGATGGTATGGGGGAGGAGGATGAGGAGGTACAGGAACAACTACAGAAATAAAATGAGGAAGTGAAAAAATGTTGAATGAGATTTAGCATGATGAAATGTGAAGTGATGTTTATGATAGGAAGAGAATAAATAAGGCCTAGTAAAGTTATAAGATTGAATGTGGTGAAGGGTGGAAGTAGAGAGAAAGATAAGAAGAGAGTGGCGAGGGGAGTTGTACTAAAGGTGTGTAAGATACCTGCTATGGAGAAGAGAAGTGTAAGGAAGTATTGTACAGGGTGTACTTTGTACCTATTGTCACAAATGCAGCAGAAACATGGGGAGTGAAAGTAAGAGAGACTAGGAAAGTCAAGGAGTATGTTAACTGTCATGAGGAGAAACAAAATTAGGAATGAAGTTATCTGGGAAAGAGTAGGATTACATGAGATAGTAGAGGAAGCAAGACTGAGATGGTATGGGCATGTAATGAGGATGGGAAGGAAAATAACACCAAAAAGAATTATAGAGATTAGGTACTATGTAGGAAAAATACCACAAGAGAGGACAAGAAAGAGATGGGAGGAGCAGATAACAGAAAGTGTTCAAGGGCGAGAAGAATGGGAACAATTAAAGGTGGAAGAATGGTGAAAGGACAGAGGAAGATGGAGGTATTTTATTAAACCAACCTGGCCACAGGCTAGAAACAGTATGATGGTGATGATATATGTTACCAAACTGTTCAAGTGTAAATGTACTCTTACAGGTGATGAGTTGTCCATTGGTTCCACTAATAGCTTCCAGGTCTCCTAAACTTGTGAATAGCTATTTCTCTATAATTTAATACAGTATTTCCAAAGTCCTAGATCTCATCCTCCGCTAAAATTCCAATTCCTGTACACCTTTAGTTTTAATGGTAGAGCAACTTAACATTAAAGCTAATAACAGATCATCATTCATTTTTATTAGAAAATTGTTGCTCGGCATATAAATGATCAGAAGTCATTTTAATATTCATTAAAAGATTTACAATAAGGATAGTTGGGGCTTTATGAAAAATCCAAAAAACCAAGATAAAAAATAAGTGTTGTCATACCATTGTCATTGTTCTTGAGCAATTTGTCTTTGTCTTGTAGTTTCATATTGGCATCTTGCAGCGCTTCAGAGAGTTGCTTTTCCTGGGCTTCAAGGTGCTTGATGCGTTCAGTTTGCTCACTGCACTGCACTTGCAGCGTATAGAGCTCTTTCTGCTTGGTATCCAACAAATGCTCCTGCTCAAGCGCTATACTTGTTCGCAGCTTCAACTAAATTACATACATGTGATAGATTACATTATTAACAAGTTGGCTATTGGAATACCCGACTTTTATAGACTATACAAATATATTTAATGTATTGATATTAGAGATGGGTCGAATCCACTATTACTCGAATCCGAATCTACATTTTATTTTCGAATCTCAAATCTCAAATCCGAATCCTAGCAAATCGTTATAAATTTTAATGATTTACAAATTGACCCACATTACACAATATAGGCCTAAGCTGTGAATTAAGGTTTATTTCAATCATGCTTTCAATTTTGATCAACCCTAACCCCCCCTCGCAAAATACAGGTTAAAATCCAGCCAAATTAAACAATATAGACTCATATTATTGTTTAAAAATCAAATTAATCAAAATTTGAGTGTCTTTTAGTTATTTTTAAAAGTGTTGTTAGAATGGGTTAAGTTTCTAAAAAACATGTGAAATAAACAGATTAGGCCTATATATCCTTTGATCAACTTTAATCATTATTAAAGGATATTTTATTGTATTAAGATAGCAAAAATAAAAATACAAACGGATATTTTTAATAAGGACTAAAACAACATGCTTAGCAATTAAACATACATTGGAAATAGTGAACTCAATAATGCTTAAGGGCCAGTCTCATAGTCAAATTTAGTACGCCTCAAGTGCGGCGCTATACTAAATACAAGACGACACCTACCTAAACCAGAATGGAATGGGCCAGTTTCCTATGCGAGAACGGCCCATTCCATTTGAGTTTAGGTAGGTGTCGTCTTGTATTTAGTGTATAGCCGCACTTAAGGTCTACTAAATTTGACTATGAAACTGGCCCTAAGTATGTTTTTTTATTATTTTCTTTTATATCCATTATCAATTTTTGTGTAGAAAACAAATATATTCTATTCTTGCGATATGTTGATTTCTGAGAATACATTATATTTAAAACACGAACATATTTTCAACTACAATATATTCATTCCCATTTTATAAGGCAGGACTACGTTTGAATATTTTCTACAATTACTTCAATAACATATTTTTTTTAAATAATAAAAACTAAGTTAAAATCAATTAAAAAATAAATAATGGATTATCAATTCGTTATTTGATTCTTAAAACTNACTGTTGACAGTATTTATTTTTCATGAAACCCAACAAAATATCTAACTTAAGGATCGTATGCAATAAATTGGGGCTCTTTACATAGTTGTAGATAATTAAAACCAGTTGGGTAGTAAGAATTAACAGTATCTTTATTTTAATCATCACTCGGGCGAGTAAACATAATATACGTCATGGCGGCCGACTTTGTATCGTGTGTAATGGTGGCTGACTTTGTATCATCCGTAATGAGTTATTATTTCTGTTAAAAAAAAGCCATGATTTGTTTAATTTATTTCGAGTTTATTTGTAATTATAGTTTTGATATTCAGTTTTGAAGAGTTTTAATGTTTTTATTAAAATATTTACAAGATTATTCGTGAGGTGAAAGTTTATAAGTGAGCATGTGCCGAAACGGTCGAGTCCAAGTTTCCCATAGAGGGAGAGGGTAGGGTACAAGGCACGTAAGATTTTCCACACCTAATAATTTTTTTATTTTTTTAAAGAAGATTTTATTAATGTTTATCTCTTTTGTCCGACAAAATAAATATTACGGATTAAGTTGTGCTTTTCAAGTAGGCCTAGGTAATTTTTGAATTCAACATATTATGCTTTGTTTATGAAGTGAAAGATTCGATCATCTAATCCAGTAAAACACCGAATCCTCGAATCTCGAATACTTGTCAGGATTCGGTGGCTTCAAGGATTCGAAGATTCGAGTGGCCCATCTCTAATTAATATACAACTATGAAAGTTCACAGGTATTACTAATTATGTTGAAATTCCTTTTAACTCTCTATAGCAGTGGTTTTCAAGCTTTGTTTGCTTATGGCACACTATTATATGTTGCAAGTACTTGTGGCACACTGAATGTGCACGTTTGTGAAACTATGAGAGACTTGGTTATGCACATGTGCAGCGACTTAACTTAGTTTAACAGGAAATACTTGTGTGTGTGTTTATCCTCTGTTAGACAGTAAATTGAACTTTTGTGTTGTAAGAAATTACTAAATTCTCATTAATTACTCAACTCTTCCCATGAAAGTAAATGAATATATTAAAAAAATTATATTGAGTGGAACTTATTTTCTTTTACTACCAACCATAAAATAATGTCCAGAATTTTGCGGCACAAACTTTTAGAACAAGTGCTTCCTACTATTATTTTGTGTATAAATACCTTATAAAACATAGTTAATAGAGGTGAAACCTAGGGGTGTGCGAAGACCACTTTTTAAATGCGAAGCAAAGTTGAAGCAAATCTTGAAACTTGTGAAGAAAAATTGATGTCGAAACTACTAAGGATTTTTGTTGTTGTCACTTAAAGCCACTTTTAATTTTTAAATTAATTATTTTTCTAGATCTTGTCAGTAACAAGGGCCATGAAAATTTGCTTATTTGTTACCTAAGGGCTATATTAATAATTAATGCACACATGCATCACTTTTTATCTGCATTTCTCTGATAAAAATTATAAATTAAATTCCATTTCCGTTTCCTACTTTACGTATCAGCCAATTTGAATAATAAAGAAGCTATGAAAAACTTGTGTGTCAAAATTCACTTGTAAATTTGTCACAGATAATTCCAAAAAGATAATATATTAAGGACAAAATTGTAGACGCGAGCTGCAATAATAGCACAACTAAAGCGCTTTCTTTGCTTCATACCAGTGACCATGGTGTTATTTCTCTCTATGTATTTTTATTTTTTACAAAATTATGTTGGTGATAGTGAGTATAATATATTAAAATTTACTTACCAGTTTTTGATCTATGCTTATGTTGTTTAGTTAAATTAGTAGTAAGTGTTAAAATTATGTTTATTAACCATTTTAAAATTATCAAATATTGAAGAATGTAATATTTAGCAAGATAAAATTAAATCATTTGATAATTTATCAAAGTGTTATCTTTCCTTTGAACTTTTTTGAATATGTGAAAGTTATTGTAAATGTTAAGGTCGAAGCCGAAGGAGATTTTAGCTTCACACACCATTAGTGGAAACACCAGCTATTTAACATTCGAGGATTCGAGAAAAAATCCGATTTGAGATTCATATCTTTATTTTTTCTCTTTCTTTCAATTTTTCAAATTGATTTTTTTTGAAGGTCTTAATACTGCTTATATGATGGTTCCAAACACTTTATAATAATAGGATGAACAAAACAACCAGGCCCCAGACCAGTGATATAACACTTAACTGAATGTATAAGAAAGAATGTTAACATTTAGATATTATTTTTATTTTTTAATATATCAAGCTAGGATAGTATGGTAACGACACATAATGAGGATGAGGGGGGGAGAGGATTCCAAGAGGATGAATGGATATGAAGTATAAAGGGAAGAGACTGCAAGGAAGACCAAGGGATAGATGGGAGGAACGGAGAGGAGCAACTGTGCAAGTGAGATGGAGGCATTTTACTAAAGAGAACCGGCCACAGGCTGGAAACAGTTAATGATGAAGATGATGATGAATTATAAAATAGTGGATTAAATCCACCTCTAATATTTGGTAATGAAATATGTATTTGTTTTTCTTGTCTGTAGCTCAAACCTATAAATAGCTAATAAGTACCAAGAAAAAATAAATATTTATCAATTTTGATTATTAATTTGTATATGTGTAAAAAAAATTATTCTTAGAATTTTTCTGCATAATGCAATTTATTGAAAAGTCTGCCCAATAATTATTTAAACCAATACAACTATTGTTTGATATTGTCACCTTGGAATTGGTACTGCTGAGTTCAGCTTGCAGTTTGGTGAGGATCTCATTGGCCTTCACAAGCTCATCTGACAAGCTCCTCAACGACACTTGTTTCCGCTGCAGACTCCGATCTTTCTCGGCCAGACTCTCCTCTAGATGAGCCTACAAATATTTAGTTTTAATATAAATAGAAACACAAATATGTTCAAATCTAAAATAATATATTTAACCATTTGGTGTCAAAACTAGACACCACATAATCCAAAAACAAATACATGTATGTTTGTAATAAAACCACATTTCCCTAATTTTATACATTTGAAACATAGTACCCATGCATTTTTAAAAACAGGTCTAAACACCTGAGAGTATTTTTGTACATTGTTTACCCTATTGTATAATTTTTACAAAGTAAGTAATAATGCATGCATATCAAATAACCCACTACAATAAAGTAATAATATAGGCTAACCCAAGCAGAGTTGTAGGTTGTGAGCTCTTTATAGTAAATTGAGAGGTGTCACTATTCATCAACCTATCATCGGAATAATTAAGTTTTTTTGTTTTTTTAGTGTCTTACCACCTGTAGGGGTTATACATTTATGTACTAATTAGGCTATTGGTTTTAGGAATTAGGAAGGTTATCATAATAAGAAGTGTGCCTGCATTTGCATAGAGGAAATGTAGAAAAACCTCAGCATGCCCGACTAAGAATCAAACCTTGCTCTGCCCACCTGCGAGAGTAGCGTGTTAGACCAAATGGCTACCGAAGTGGGTAATACGAAGTTAACAATAAAATAACTAACAAAAAACAGTGAAATATTTTCAAAACTAAATAACACACAGATATTGTAATAACATTAATATCTAAATAGATCACAAATAATAAGTATGGGCCATAAAATCCTTAAGGTTATTAAAGATTCAAGAACATTTTGGATAAGAAACGAAAACTTTTTCTTTCAATTGTTCAAGTGAAATTTGTTTGACAAATCTAACTCTTATTGGTGGTTCAAAACTTATCATAATATTGGATGAACTTAACAGCCATACCCCAGACTAGTAGTTTAACACTTAACTGAATGCATGAATGTTATAATGAATGAATTATAAGACTTTGTTAAGATTCGGATGGACATCTCCGGGTTTGGCAAAGCTCTACTCGAAGTGGTACCATGTAGAGTTGGGAAAAACAGTGATTTTACGATATCAGTGAATAGAGTGACTGTGATTTTAAAATATCGGTGATTTATACCAGTGATTTTTCACTGTGACCTGTATTCACAGTGTTTTGATGGACCGATATTTTTCACTTTCCAACCACGGTCAAAGCTAGTATTTAGCTGCTGTCCGAGTAGGCGCGTACAATCGAGTATCGAGTATGGAGTATGGAGTATTTCTGAGTACTGGGTATTTACTCGAATAATCCCATGACATTCGGTTGTCGGTTGGAACTTGAAAGGAGAACTAATTACTTGGAAGTTTGGCGGCTTGCAATGGAATTCGATACTTAAAGACTTAACATAAGCTCTTTCTGTCGGCACTCGGCACTGACATTGACATTATTGACATACAGCTACCTAATCTCCGGGTTTCGTGTTGCCTGACTAATGTACAGTCAATACAAAAGTATGCGTTTTAAGAAGTTTAATACAATTGAAAAATAGAAAAATAAAATATGTTATTTAGTATTTTATAGTGAAATGTTATGTAATTTGGGCAAAATTAGTGGTCCAACAAACATTATGTTAAACTTGAATACCAATATTAACTTATTTTACGTACTATGAGAAACTCTTGTAATTGTGTAATTTATTTAGTGATCTATTTCACTACAATTAAAATTTATGTGAGATTAAAAATGAACATAACATAATGGTGATTTGTTTAGAAAACGTTTGGAAAGCAGGTCATATATTATATTATTGTAGTGTTATTTTATTTTAAATACCGTACATATAATAGTAGATGAGCTATACATCTATTAGAAGCAAATAAACCTATTAGATGCTAGAAAATATTTAATCAATTATTATATAAACACACTTTAGATTATACTATAGGATGATGAGGATCATCAACGCATTGTAAATAATATAATAAGGTTTATTTCTATTTTTTCTATTTTGTTACTTATTTTAATTCATTATTTACGATTTTGGGGATAGGATCACCGAAAAAAAGAAATGATTTTTTTTCGTAGCCTACTTTTAAAAAGAATCCGAAATGTGATTTGCTTAGTAAGCTAAGCTTGCTTTTGAATTTTGCTCTTAACAACAAATGTTTTGTATTGAAAATGCATGTGAAGGAAACATTTAAACTATTAAAGTCATTTTTACGTAGCAATCTTATACTGTTTTTGATAAATGAGCTCTAAGAGATCAAGTGTTTTAAATAGAAATAACACGTAAAACATGCCAGTCAATAAGGTCGATTCTCAATTAGTTGGTAGAAAATAAAAAATAAAAGAATAACAAAGGCCGTGAAGCGAGTATTTATTCGAGTGTCTAGAAAAAGAAGCAATACTAGCTCCATAGCTCGAGTATTGCGAGTATTGCGAGTATCTCCGATCAATGATATCTCAATCACCGAAACTTTTGAGATCGAGTAACTGGGAGTATCAGTGATCAAATAGTATCTGTGAAAAAATCACAGTCAGTGATATATTGCCCATCTCTAGTACCATGTGCTACCACCTCACCAAAGCTGCGCTGCTTTAGCTAGAGCAGTAACAACACCAACCCCTCTCTCCCTTCCTATACTCTCCCTCCTCCTTTCGGAATGTCCTTTACTCCTGGCAGCCACCACCACCCGTAATCCTTTCAATTTTGTTGCTTGCTACACAACCAAAGAAAAGCTATCATGATGATGCTCTCTAAAGCAGCGGTTAATAAACTACGACCTGCGGGCCACATGTGGCCCGCACTCAATTGTGAGACTTTTGTGATCTTACTAAAAAGAATGTCAAATCAAAGAGATAATCAGTGCGTGTTTTTAAACATGTGAAAAAGTGAGCAAGCTCGATTATAATGTTACATGTGTAAGAGCATAAGCTTGTGTTTACAGTAAGAGTGGACTTTGTACTGGGTGTACGCATGTGAGGACAACACTTTGTGCATATTTTCATCTTACAGACACAGGCTGTCAAACAAGCGTGTTCAGGAAAAGACAGTCAGCTGATATTTGCTTTAAAAGAAAAATGTTTCAAGGTGGTTTGCTGATTTTAAATCTTTGGAAGATCAATTCAATTTTTTGAGTTACCCCCTTACTTTCAAAATTGAAGCAGCATCATATAAACTCCAGTTTGAATTAATCAATCTTCAAGCAGACAATGCTCTGAAGGAGACTTTTAATAATATGAAACTAACTGAATTGTATGCATCATTTGTAGGGAAAAGTTTGATAATTTGAAAACGTTTGCCAGAAAGATGTTTGTGTTATTTGCTTCTACCTATATTTGTGAACAGACTTTCTCATGCATGAACATTAATAAAGCAAAGAACAAGTATCTCTTAACAGACTCAAATCTACAAAGTGTTTTGCGAATTAGTATCAACAAGCTGAATCCTGACTTCAACAAACTCGTGCAGGATTTTGGACAATTGCATAAATTCTATTAACGATGGCAATTTGAGTAGTTATTAATCAACATTTGGTAGGCAAAGTATCAACCTGCACATGACATATTTAGTTTTATTTGCTATGACATATTACTTTTTTTGTATCGAACTTATATGGTTATATGACTAATATATGTAATTTTGCGTGAAAATAAAGTTCAATATTTAGTTAATTTAGATTTTTGTTACATGTGGCCCGTTAAAAGACCTTACAGATGTCCATGTGGCTCTTGGGGAGAAAATTTGCCCACCTCTGCTCTAAGGAGTTGTGCGGAGTTTCGAGCCGCAATCTCGGTGTTTTGTTAGAATATCGTCCCAAGTCAAAGGACAAGGGCTTCAATCCCTGTCTAAGTATAATTTTCCTGAGTTACCTAAGGAAATCACTATTTACAATAAATTGTGACATTTTTATTTAGTTTATATATTACCCACTGTAGATCATTATCATTATTAGCACCACGACTTACAACCCGTTCGGGCTATACGCACTAATGCTAAAGTGTAGTGGTAGGGTGATTGTGAGATGAAATGGAGGACCTACAGTTTAACGTGGGATCTGAACCACGGTGGAGGCCTGGCATTCAACACATTCACAAGTTGTGACTATACACATCTTGTCAGAGGTGAAGAAAGGGTTTGGCAATCAAATAAATCTGTGCCGGGGGCAGAGGATTGAACCCCAGACCCCAGCACATAAGTCTCACACCTTACCCCTAGACCGCCAGGTCACCCTACCTAGATTAGAAATATATACAGATATTTTCTTCACAATATTAAAAAAATTGCCCTTTCTTTGTTCTTTTCAGTGACTGTAGTTTTTAGGGTCGATACTTACGCTAGTTATTTAAAAACATGATATAAGGAGGTTAGAATCAAAATAAGTGTACCACCATTTGGTTGCCAGAAAATATAAAAAACAAAGTGAAAATCACGCTATGTTCTGGGTTATAGACAATTAAAAAATATTGGAACTATCTTTAAAAAAATTATTGAGTCAGAAAAAATAGCCAAAGTTGGAGAAAAAATCTTTTTTTTATCTTATTTTAATTAAGTAGAATTTACACACTTCACACCTAATTTACTTTACAAATATTGTTAGAGGTTTCATTTTTTTAATAATTAAAATGTATTTTGACAAAAACAGTGTAATATAGAAATGCTTTCCATTTGAATTAGACTTACAACAGCGAGTTGAAAATGGTTGTCAGACAATTCAAATAATGCAAGGGATTTCTCAAAGAGCACGCAACTGTCCGATTCGAAGATTTGGTATTTGTGTGGAAATGGAAGGACAACATGAAGAACATTTTTTTAGTAATAGTTATACAGTTATGCCATGTAGACCAAAAAACTGTTTTATTTTCCTCCTAATTTTTTTATTACTATAATACAAACTTGCCTTTACCTCTTGTAATGATATTGGTTTGGATTAATCTAAATTATGTAAAAAGTCATGGATGAAGCTAATTATTCTTTAAAGTAATATATGTAGAGTATCCTTTTAAGATTCATCCATGAAGAAACACGCACTTCTCAGAAACAATGTGAAAAGGATTTCACCACTAAAATATATTTTTATACCATCTTTCTTGTTAAAAGAATAATTGCGTCAATTCTTGTTAAAAGGAACAACTTCATAGTATTTGGCAGAAGACGCCATTTCTCTATACCAATAAGAAGTTATCCTTCACAAAACCTGTCGCCAGGACTCTTTCTATTAGTTGGATTTTACACTCTTGGAAAGGGGAGAGAAAGGCAAGGGGTATGTTATATATAAACCATTGTGTGTATGTTTAAGGCATCTCCGGGACCAAACATCTACACCGAGATCCTGCTCACGCACAAGTCAGTCTAACACAGTATAATATAAATCACATCAATATCACAAGTGTGCAGTGATATAAAACATTTAAATGAAATATGTACAAGTAATTTACAGGTGTAATTTAAATAAACCATGTGTGAAATAACAGACATCAACATTTCTCTTTCTTCAATTTTATGAATATATCGATTTAATTAGTGCTCGAACATGGGGCTATAGACAGCTGGTTAAACAGTATATTTTCCGTACAGTGATGATAGGCGCTCGATCACGGAGCTTTAGACAACCTACACATCATCACAGCATTCATATATCAAGGAATTAATCCGTAGTGTTTCAATCGACGCCCAAAGCGGGGTGATTGATACCGATAGTATTATAATTGACGCCCAAAGCGAGGCGCGAATAAATCCATAGTATAACACTCTATGTGAACTGGTTCCTGGAACTATATTTTCTCTTACCCTTATATTATTATTATTATTGGAGTTTACAGACGTATCGACACAAGTAGAGGTAATGTAACGTCATTAAGACTATTTGACTTGTGTTAATGTGCACCAGATTCATAATTTCTGAAACCTTTTTAATAACCTTTCTATATATGTATATATATGTATGTGTGTGTGTGTCTGCATTTGTATAGTTTATTTTAAAAAAATATTTAACTAAAATAATTAGATGAATATTTTTGGGGGACAGAAATAATAGCTTTTACGCACATGCCTCCCTCCCCCTAAAGTAAATTCCTGGATGCGCCACTGATTCATATTAATTTTAAAATTAATCCTGCTATAATGCTATAAGTACGAAAAGGTCTTGTTTGTCTAAAAAATACAAATAAAACTATAAATCATTTTAACATCTTCTTGCAAAAAAAAAAAAAATCTTCATTTCAATTAGTGAATTTGAACTAAAAACACTAGTCAACAAACTTGCACCTAACATTTAGGACCTAATGTTAAAGTAGCTTTATTTGTATTAGCGATCATTTTCTCTTTGAAATTCAACCAAATTAACCTAATGTATCTGTCCACAGAACCTGCTCTATTTTGCACAGTTTACATTTAAAAGTAATTCGTGATTTCAACCCAAAACTTTTCTTTGATAGGATACATGTCTTGAAAGGAACAATTGATTAGAGGGGGTGGTGGCTCATTAATTGTATTTGTTTGATTATAAAGGAAATATTTATGATTCTTCTACCGTGTAGTTCAATGTGATCTGCATCAATGACATCTTCTTGCACTTTTCATACAAGAAAAGTATGCTCTAACAAAGGTATATCATTGTGTGTTTGAGACAAATCAGATTCTTCTAGAAATAGTTTGGAAATAAAGTGTGAAGATCCAGCAAAATGGATTTTGTGGAGTGATCCAATATCAACACCGGGGTATGAACCACTTGCTCAATTGACAACATTGGAAGATTCTTCTAAATTGAGTTTTGATCTGGGAAAAAATAAATTGTAATTATGTTTCAAACTAACCATGCCAAGCCCAGCAAATATTTGGATTGGTGCAAACAATATAACTCTTTTCTGTTGAAGAATGTTGTTTTAATATTAATTTTTCTCAAGATATTAACGATATTATCATAATAATAACAATAAATTACAAAGGAAGCTGTGGGTGTATCCCTAGTTTAGCCAGTATCAATTTAAAGTTCGTATACTCGAACATATTATTTTAGAATTGAAAATGTACATTAAATAATCACTTTTAGGATTTGTATTATATTTGGAAGAAGGTATAGGAAAAGTGGATAGGAACATATAAAAGGGGGACGAACACAATATGGTCTTTAAAATGAAAAGAAGAACAATGTTCACACTTTACACTGCTGCCAATGGACAAAGAGGTAATGGTTGCCTTTTAAAGAAAATTGATCGTCACCGCCCAATCCCCCTAGTGAGTTTCGATAGAATGAAATCTAGGTCCATTTAAATTTATAACGATTTGCTAGGATCCGGATTCGAGATTCGAAAATTAAATGTAAGTTCGGATAGTCTAATACATTATAATTTGACTGTCTTGTATGTAGAAAATCCTCTTACTTGTCAGAGCAAAATGCTTAATTTTGAACTATTCTTTTGTATCTAAAGTAGAGATGGGTCGAATCCACTATTTCTCGAATCCGAGTCTACATTTTATTTTCGAATCTCAAATCCGAACCCTAGCAAATCGTTATAAATTTAAAGATTTACAAATAGACCCACATTACACAATATAGGCGTAAACTGTGAATTAAGGTTTATTTCAATCATGCTTTCAATTTTAATCAACCCCCCCTCCCCCCATCGCAAAATACTGGTTAAATTCAAGCCAAATTAAACAATCTAGAGTCATATTATTGTTGTTTAAAAATCAAATAAATCAAAATTTGAGTGTCTTTTGGTTATTTTTAAAAGTGTTGTTAGAATGGGTTAAGTTTCTAAAAACATGTGAAATAAACAGATTAGGCCTATATATTCTTTGATCAACTTTAATCATCATTAAAGGATATTTTATTGTGTTATGATAGCAAAAATAAAAATACAAATGGATATTTTTAATAAAGACTAAAACAACATGCTTAACAATTAAACATACATTGGAAATAGTGCTTAATACTGCTTAAGTATGTTTTATGATTATTTTCTTTTATATCCATTATCAATTTTTGCGTAGAAAACAAATATATTCAATTCTCGATTTCTGAGAAAACATTCTATTTAAAACAGGAAAATATTTTCGACTACAATATGTTCATTCCCATTTTATAAGGCAGGACTACGTTTGAATATTTCTACAATTACTTCAATAACATATTTTTTTAAATAATAAAAACTAAGTTAAAATCAATTAAAAAAATTAATAATGGATTATCAAGTCGTTATTTGATTCTTAAAACTCTAGAGTGCTTACTAAGTGATCAGATTACCTGAATCGTTTTTAAACAAACAATCGATATACGATACGCAGGTCGATAGGGATGAATAAACAGCTTATCTCGGTCTGTTGACAGTATTTATTTTTCATGAAACCCAACAAAATATCTAACTTAAGGATCGTATGCAATAAATTGGGGCTCTTTACATAGTTGTAGATAATTAAAACCAGTTGGGTAGTAAGAATTAACAGTATCTTTATTTTAATCATCACTCGGGCGAGTAAACATAATATACGTCATGGCGGCCGACTTTGTATCGGGTGTAATGGCGGCTGACTTTGTATCATCCGTAATGAGTTATTATTTATGTTAAAAAAAAAAGCCATGATTTGTTTAATTTATTTCGAGTTTATTTGTAATTATAGTTTTGATTTTCAGTTTTTGATGAGTTTTAATGTGTTTATTAAATTATTTACAAGATTGTTCGTGAGGTGAAAGTTTATAAGTGAGCATGATCTGAAACGGTCGAGTCCAAGTTTCCCATACAGGTGGGAGGGCAGGGTACAAGTCACGTAAGATTTTCCACACCTAATAATTTTTTGTTTTCTTAAAGAAGATTTTATTAATGTTTATCTCTTTTGTCCGACAAAATAAATATTACAGATTAAGTTGTGCTTTTCAAGTAAGCCTAACTAAGTAATTTTTGAATTCAACATATGATGCTTTGTTTATGAGGTGAAAGATTCGATCATCGAATCCAGTACAACACCGAATCCTCGAATCTCGAATACTTGTCCGGATTCGGTGGATTCGAAGATTCGAGTGGCCCATCTCTAATCTAAAGTTTTATTTATTTTTAAATAAAATTATATATCTTGTATTAGAGTAGATATTAAATTGCATTTTTTATAGTGCAATCATTCACATTCCATTTACAAGTTAAATTGAATTAAAAAACCGTATGTTATTGTTAGATTTCTTTCCATAGAATACAGTAGACAAAATCAACCTTATAATAAAGTAAGTATCCATCCGAATCTTAAATAAACATAATTTGTTAAATTAGTGTCATTATAGCAATAGCTTAAAATGTTAACAAAGTTAACCTACACACTTTTATTATCATGTGAGCTACTAAATACTTATTGGGACTATGTCTTAAAATAAATTGGAAAATGCAGGCAAACATTATAGCTGTATATCTGTAATGTCAGTAAAATCTGGCGCAGATGTTGAAAAGAACATCCACATCCGGCCCCAGTCTGTATTTGTAATCACATCCAAGAAATTCACATGATATCCGGGGATACATTTAGATTTAATGACAAAAATAACCCTAACTCTAATTTATTACATAATATTTTATGTAATTAACCTATTCCATATTGTTTGTATAATTTTAATCGATTAACTGCACGTGTGAAGGGACATATTGGAAATAATATTGTTAGATGTGTTGTCGTTTTTTTTTGTCGAACATTTATAATTAAAATACAATATATTTTATAAACGACCCACAAACTATTAATTATATCTTCCGTGTTAGTTATCAAGGTAGTTGAGAGGAAGTGATACTGCATTAGCTCATAGAGAGGATGGCAAAATCACTTATAAATCACATGTGATAAGCCCCTCTAATTCACCCGGATTAGATTCGAACCTCAACCTCACCGACAACAGTGATGGAGTGCAATGCTATACTAGCATATTAGTCTACTCAACCACTGGTGCGGGTAATATATATGTTACAAACACCAACACTATACAAAATAGTAACAAAATAGGTATTATTTTTTAACTCGCCCTTTCCTTTGGTAGTGTTTCTCCAAGTGTTTTAATTTTTTTAGCTGACTTCCTGCTGAGTAAAACAGATTTTCTGTTTCCCTTGCGGGAGTATTGCCTAGAATATTTTTCTTTGCTAAAAAACATCATTTCTATACAAAAGGCTTTTATCTAATCAAAGAAACACTGTAGATTGTCACACAAATTATTGATAAGGTAAAAAGAATCAAACCTACTCTATAATTAAACTTTTAACATAGATCATGCAAAAACATCAAAAGGAACCTTTTCAAAAACCGAGGTTTGGAGGTAATAGAAGTAACAAGGTGACAGACAGTTAGTGTCCAGTCCAGGGTTTTACCTGAATTGCCAAAGAGGGGTTGGGGAGGAGAGGGAGAAGTGCTTCCGAAGACAGAGCAATCTACCAGGTAGCTACTGAACTTTTTCAACAGTTCAGACATGATTTAATTTGAAAATAACAAATTTTGTACCCTTTATTGTATTATAAATATTTGTCGTGTATGATAGAACATTATCTAATTCTCTATAATAATATGATAACTTCAAAACTATATTCTTGTATTTCATGTTTTATTTCATTTAAATTTACAAGTTTAATATAATACAAAAAAACGCATGTTGTTACTATGTATATTTTCAAAGCAATAGAGTGCACAACTTTACCGTTCTTATATGGTAGGTGTCCATCCGAATCATAACATTTAGTTTCTATTTGTATTTTATATTATATTTATATTTCCTCTTATGTTAATTACCTATTGTTCCAAGATTCAAATTTGGATTAGAGCTTCAGATTCGTAAAATAGTAGACTCAACCTAGCTCTACAAATTAACGTGAGTGTTAGTTCATAAAGTTTAAACAAATTATCCACAAAAAGTGTGAATGTTTCCAAGTGTAAGTTTGTCACCTATTCAGACCTCACCGTGCACATTTCCGCACAGCCCTCCACACAACCTTGCATTTGCCTTGTACAGTTGACACCAAATTAAAATGGAGGTAATAAAAACAACCTAGAGTTGAACCACTACACCTATTATTTTGGAAAATCTTTTATTAAACTAACAATTTTTAACTTTTTTACTACATTCATTCTTACTTTCTTAATATTATCTATATTTTTAAACATTTTAACTATATTTTGTTGTCATAATATAGAAAATATAATTAACTTATTCAAAGCAATATGTGGCATATTTATGCAATAAAAAATATATTTTAAAACATGAAGGGAAACCACATGATTATGATTACTATAATGAAAATAAATATCTGACACCAAGATATTGTCTTACTTTTTGTTGATTAGCACTTCGGAGTAACTCCTGTTGTTTGTTGAGCAGTATTACTTTATCCTTCACTTCCTGGAACAATTAACAAAATGATGACAGTGTCCTAGAAACAATATATGAATTTGTTCGACGAGACATTGTTTTAAAAGTTATTACTTACTTACTCTATGGCATCAGGAACTCGAAAGTTAATTGCCGCACTTATGAAAGTATGCCACCTAGCCCTATCTTGAATCAAGGTGGTCAATTCCCTGAATAAAGAAATATGCAACCCTTTACAACTAAGGATGTGGGAATGAGCCCATCAATATATCATCAAATCCAGACAAGCCCCTAACCTCAACCTTAGGTAATTCTTCTCCTTCCTATCAGCACACTTATTATTACAATTTCACAATAATAATACAGTATATAACACCATTTTTAGTTTTTCTATCTATCTATTTATCTATAGTGCTGCCATCTATACAGTGATATCATAACTGAAAAACAGTCGGCTGTGGACAGTCAACCTCACAGTTCAACCTAGAGCATCAGTCTACTCTCGTGACCTGATGAAGCTGTTAGTGACAGCGAAAGCTTGTCCTTAAAAATGTGTTTTGTGTGTTTTTAGTGTTCTATCTAAACAATTTCTACTCCAGTATCACCGGGGTAAGTGAGCTGGCTAGCCCTCCTAATTTAAACTAAGATTTATCCTCGTGTTCTATTCCAAAGAAGCTGTGATTAGTAATTTTGAAAGGGCCAGTAGGGTTCAAGGGTATAGCCCTCAGCTTGGTTTTTTGCCCAAACAAAATTCCACTATACACCTACTGAAAATGCCCCTAGAAAATTTTCACCGCCTAGTCATTTCAATATAGTTTCAATCTAGAAATATTTTTGTACCTTGGAGAAAATAGCAAAATAGTTTAACCCTAGATACAGTCCTTAAAAATATATTTTTTTAAATTCCAATATAATTTGGGTATTTTGTATGTAGACTACAAAAGGTAAAACTCCAACGAAATCTCCAAAATTTAAATTAAAGAACAATATCTCTGAAAAACTAAGAAATTGATCCATATTAAAAACCAATTAAAAGATTGTTAAAAGTTTCAAACTTATTTCAATAATCTATACAATAAAATGAATTTGTGCCTAATGGATTGGAAATGTATAACAAGACATTGTAGAAACTGTAGTGATGTAAAGTAGGTGATAGTGAAGGAAGCCAACCCTAAAGGAGAGTTATATAATATGATTTTGGTAGGAAGAACAGTAGAAGTTAGTTACTAACGTTACTAAAACTATTTTAATATATTCATACATAAAGTTGTGTTGTCTACAGCTGTCACTTTATTAACAATATCTATATAAACACAAATGGTATGATAAATTGTTATCAATGCTGACCAAAAAGAAATATGTTTGAATTTTCTCCACTATTCTTCCAACCAAAATCAGGGTATGGGTTAGACCTAGATAGGAACAGTGACTTTTCACACTCCCAACTTCTTCACACTTTCACAGTTACACATTGTTTTAATTTTCTGATTTATTCCTTTTTAATATTAAAGGACACATCTCAAAACAATGTGCAACTGTGAAAGTTTTGAATAAGTGGGAAGTGTTAAAGTTTAATAAGATATATAAAAGTGTGTTTGTTTATATTTAGGCCTAACCTAACTATCCTTTCAGGTTGGCTTCCTTCACTCTCACTTACTTTGTATTGTTCTACAGCGTCTCTACACTGTCTTGTTACAAATAATCCATATATATGATAATGCATGTAAAGCCAACCCTTTCGTGAATCTGGCCTATTTAATAGTGTATAGCTTACCTATTAAGTATCTCTATAAGGAAAACCTCTTTTCCCTTTATGAGGTAATTGTATTATATTCTTTTCGCTTTATGTAAAAGCCATATTGTGTTTGTCCCTTTTAAATGTGTGTATCCACCTTTCCTTTACCTATTACATAGCAGGTTAAGTTGGTGTACCTGCTCAAGCACTGCAGTCCTCGTGTTTAAGCTATTGATGACCTTCTCTTTCTCATGGTAGTCGGTGTCCAACTTTACATTCTGTTTGCGTAGAGACGCACATTCCCGCTGGATTTGGTTCAACTCTTTCTCTAACAGTTCCAGCTGTTTTGACTGCTCCCTTCACAAAGAGACATAATGTCGATGTCACTCTTAAAGTAACATCGCAAGGCTCATAGAGTGAAGACATTACCATGACCACTAAAAGGCAATGTACTTTCACTTATATTCAAAATAAGCTCTGAAACCACACGTGTTCAAATCAGAGAATATGATATTTTTTAAATCACAAAACAACAATAAATATTTGAACTTTGCACATTCCTATTATAATGTAATCAAATTCTCATGCATGCACATAGCCATGACTCGACTTTGGCTAACGGCATGCAGTAGAGAAATGGAAAGACAACATGAAAACCATATGTTGACCTTGAGGATTGAGATTATTATGCCCAACTGGGACAACTGTGTTAAGATATATTCGCGATGTGTATTAACTGGAAGAAATATGTTATTTTGACTATTGTGAATAAAAGTTGAGTATTTTTTTAAATTCCCTGATTTTTTTACAGATCAATCAAATTCCCTAACTTTTCCCTGTTTTCTGGGTCACTAGACACACTTATATCTAACCTCACCGGCAGTAGTTTCATGTCTAACCTCACCAGCAGTAGTTTGAGTGCGAGCTAGACACTAGTGTGCTGAGTGTCGTACAAACTTCCTACCTGTTGACGGAATCAGACTGACACTGTTTCTCAAACAAAATTTGGTTCTGTAACTTCAAGTTGTTTATTTGATTCTCCAACTCTTTTGTCACATTTGAGTGTCGTTCTTCCAGCTCCTGTTTCTCTGTCTCAAGTTTCTTCTGCCAGTCAAGTTGCACCTGTTAACATATCAAGTTTATAGCTAGGCTATTTATAAGAGACTAGTTATATGAGAGAATGTGAGCTAATACAGAGTTCCTACAGTATTTGTAAAAAATTCTCCCTGACTTTTCCCCTAAGTTCCCTGACCAATTCCTCATAAAATTTCTACTATAACTTTATGATACTATACATGTGAAAATATTAATTTATATACATTTATTTCGGCCTCCTCCTCCCCTACAGCCGACCTTGCCTCACCTCTCATGAGAGAATAAGAAAGCAGACATCTTGCCAATCAGTTCAGGGAAAATGATGGAAAAATAATTAAATATGTCTAACCCTATCAAAAAGTTGTAACAAACTTGATTCACTTTGGTATCATGTGCAGAAATACGTACTAAATAACAGGCCACTAAGAACATAATAAAAAATTTGGTATCATTACAGTCTTATTTTATCTAAACTGTACATATCCTGAACTGAATAGCTCACAACAGGAGGAACTGTCTACTTTCATATTATTCATGTCTCAAGTCAATTTTCTTTTTATCAAAATTATCAAAAGTCATACAATAAGATACTATGCTATATTTAATAAAGTTAAGCGTGTTTCTTCTTCAGTTCTTGCAACTCCCCTTTTATTGCTTCTCGTTTCTCTTCTTTTTCCTTCTAAATTTTTAACTTGTATATCTAATTTCCTCTTTTCTGCCTTCTTCTTGTCTTCTTCACTTCTTTCCTGCTTCTTCATCTCCAAATATTCATGATAGCGTTTCCGAGCACCTCTCACGTAATCCAACATCTTTTTGCTAATGTGTATGTTTTTAATCCCTCCTGCTTCTTGTATCTCATCATGAATGTGACGCTGTGCAGTGACTGTTTTTTCATGCATATTTTCAACCAGTAAAGATTTATTGACTGAAAAACCACCTTCAACAGTTGCATTCCCATGCGACAAGACAAGGCAAATCTTTATTACTTCCCAAAGATGTTTGTAGTTTGCATCTCCTATTAGAAAGCTACCATAAATAGTGTCAAGTCCTACTTCATCACTAAACTGATCACAAGGACGAAATATTTCTTGAAGCTGAGATTTTTTGAGGTTGCAAAAATGCAAGTATTCTTTCTTGGCATTTTCAGCCAGAACATCATTTATGATGTTGGCATGGTTGAGTTCCTCCAAAAGAAAAGAAAATCTCTTCTGGCCCAGTTGAGGTGAATGTTGAATAACACAAGGATCCAATGAAAACAAACCTCTCACAGCTTTCTGTTTTAAGGGACTTCTTTCTTGTAGTTTTGCAACCATGGTGGTTAACATACTGCGGCACTCATGTATAGATTCTAGTTTTTGTCTTTCTGTTACTGTGATTGCAGTTTCTCATAACAAACGTTTTGTTGAAAATCCTACATCAATATTTTTGCTAAGGATCAAATTTTCTGATATTTTTGTGTCGATAGACAGTAACTTTGGACCCGTGCACTTCATCAGATCAGGTTTCATGCAACGATTCATAAGGTATCTTAGAAGTTTCTCTACAGCTTCAAAAATATATGGAGTCATTGGTTTTGATGCCTGGAACCGTTGCAGGAAAGGCTGAAATTCATCTGCAATTGTCTTGCAGAAAGCTAGTTAACACTTTAGGAATGGATCACATCCTGCTCTTTTCAGTGTCTCTACAGGTTTTGTTTTAGAAAGTTTTGCTTCTTTGAGAAACTTAACAACATGGTCCCAAATTTGTAATGCCCTTTGAAAGCACTTTGCATTCTCTAACCACTGCACACCACAGAACTTCAATGGAAAAGATGCACATCCTGTCAACTGGGTAAACAATGCTCGGCGAGCTGGAGAGTCAGTGAACAGGTAGTACATGTGACGCAATAAGCTACTTATATCCTAATCAACAGACTCCACTCCTGGTCTCAAGGAACCATGAACCACATGAAGCCCACATGTTCCCAGATTTAGCAAACTACATACTTCATTGTCTGTGACAGATTTGATGTGTTCCTGAAGAAGTGTTATAAACTTTAAATTGACATTTGAACATCCATTGACACCTGTATCAACTTAGAGAGTGGAAGAGGAGAAATACCATCCAGAAAATGCTTCAGTAATTCTTCAGCGGTGCTCCTATCGAAAAACACACTGTTTAAGTAACGACTGATGACTTTATGATTTTCCTTGTCCCATAATCTTATTACAATGTCCATTTGTCCTCTATGAATAACTTTATTCAACGCTTCATCAAAACAAATTACAAAGTTGTTACATGATTTTAGGTGGTTTGATAAATTATTATGAAAGAATGGAGCCAAGCCAATGCACAATGAAGTATGCAGCCTTGTCTACCAAGGGTAAAGGCATTGGCAATGGAACACTCGGGAAACATCAACTGAAAAATTGTACTTAAATTATTGCACGAATTGAAATACATTTTTTGTAAACAACTTGCATAGCCTAAATTATTTCCGCCTTAGTTATATCATCTTTTATAACGAAAGTGTTATGGTTTTTATAATTTCACTTTTGGCAACAGCTTCCTTCTGCGGCTTTATGATTTCCGATGAAACAGAAAAACTCTTCGAGTAACCAGCCGAATCACCACTAGTTAAAATGTTTGTGTTCCAGAGATTCTGTTGAAACAGGGGAGCTCGATGAACCTGAAACACTTGACTTTTTAGAGAAAAAAGTCAACAGAGCGTGTTGATTTGTCAAAGGTTCAAGAGTTTTGATATAAGTTGGTCCTTTTGCATAGGAAGCTAATGCTTGCTTTCCCATATTACTTAGGTTTATAAATTTTTTGCACTTTACAAAATGCCTGCAACTTATTACTTTCAACACCACTGATCCAAAATGAGAATTCAGGAAAATGCTCTGGGCTTAGCCAGAGATGGTTAAAAACTGTTTTTTTGTTAGACATTGCTGGTGTAGCCGAATCAGTCCTAATTCACTGTATCCAATGATAACGATGCCAAACCTTGAAAAAGAACCAAAACAATGGATCACTAAAGTCAAAATAATTGTCATGTGCAGGCCAAGAGATTTCTGCATTCACCTTCTGAAATAAAATGCTACCAAAACTTGTGTTACAGCAAGTTTGAGCATGGTAAGTGCCCCTCAGCTTTCTTCATTAAAAATATTTTCGTTGTTTTTTTCTAAGTGTGACATGAATTGTCCTTTCCCTGACCTTTTTAAAGTTTACCTGACTATTATTTTTTTCCCCTGACTTTCAAGACCGTAGGAACCCTGTTAAATACTTGGGTTTGACCCATCTTAAGTTATAAAAAAGATCAGGTTGTTCTCACATCTTTTATAAAACATTTATTATGCAATTTGGAACTGTGGAAAAGTGTTACTGAAGAAAACAGCGTTATTACACCTCAATGTAAATAAATTACACCATCCAAATTCCTGGTTATGAAACAATGATTTCTGTTAAGTGAGTAAATTCAGGAATTTACCTCTCCACTACATGGTAGAAATGTCATCTTACATGATGATATACCTAGTCATACTTATATTTAAGTTAATTTAATTGATTTAAATGCTTATAAATTAATCTTAAAAGTGTTAAAATGTAAATACATTAAATTCTTCCCTTATCATCAATTAAACAAATTATTGGATTGTTTTTATGGGATATGCCCCTTTTTTTAGTAAGAAAGTGAAATCAATTGCACCATCAAAATTATGGGCAGTCACAGTAGATTTCACACCATATATCCTTGCTCCTCCAAGAGATAAAAAGTAAATTTTAAGTGAATATTTATTCTAAGCAGAAGAGGATTGTGTGGTACTGAGGCCGATAGCTTAGCCAAACTAATAAACATAATAATAGCCATACTCCACCATTAATAAACATAATAATAACCATATTCCACTGTTAAACAAAGAAAAAACAATGGTTCCATGTGTTTGAATTTAATAAACATCAATAGGATAATAGAAGAGCAAGGCCTACAAACTTACCAGAAAAATAGAGACCTCAAAATTCAAGATCAAAACACAACAAAACACATTGTAGTAAATTTCAGGGCACAAAAGGCCTCTTTATCGGCAGAAGAGAAAAAAACAGTGACTGGACTGAGGCTAAGGATTGATCAGTGTTGCTTGGATTCTATAGTTGCCTGTTAAAACTTGTGTCTTTTTTCTTGAAGGAAGATAGATACAAGAAGTGTTCAGAAAGAATGGGTCAATTAGCTATTGAAAGTTAAAAAAAATTGTTTTTCAAATTGGTATTACTGCCAAACTAATCAAAGAACCTAAGCTATTTTTCCACAGTCAGTGCAGGAATTCAGACATCGGTCATAACGTGGCAATAACTTGTGTGTACCCATCTCATAGAAGCTTGTCGCCTGCAAGTTTAACCAATACCAGACCAACTTTGTAAGCTTATCACTGTCCCCAAAGCATTTTGAACCAAGGGATTTCTTCAAGCGCAAGAACAAGTGGTAATCACTTGGCGCAAGATCAGGGCCGTAGAGCAGATGATTGAACATCACAACCAAACTCAAGTAGAATGACGGTGTGTGATGATGCGTTGTCATGCAGGAGAATTTCAGATGACAACATACTGAACCTTTTGTTCTAAATAGCACTCCTCCAAACAAAACCCTTCAGTGTTGATCATCGTCCCATAGATTAAGGAAGCAGAACTACCTTCAGATTACAACACAGTCGCCATCATCTTTATGTTTAGAAAAGTTTGCTTGTATTTCTTTGGCCTTGAGAGCCCGAGTTCATCTATTTCATGGACTGCTGTTTTGTTTTGACATTAGCGTGTGAAATCCAGACTTTATTTCCAGTCATGATGTCATCAAGGAACTTGTCACCAACAACCATGGAGCATTCATTACATTACATAAACTTGACAAAGATGAGAATGTATTTCTATTGCCTCTGTGTTTTTGCGCGAAGAAATTTTATCACCTTACAAACTTCACATGCACATGTGCCAACATGGTTACGCCCATAACATGGTTGCCATGATCAGTAGACTCTTATTTTATGAACATCTTTCATGGATAAATTTTAAGAGATCTATCAAAGCTATTTTGAAGAATCAAGACAAGTTTGAACAGGCAACAGTAAGCATTGTTTTTATATTAATAATCTGGTATTAAATTTATTTAACATTATAAAAAACAGCTAATTTTGAATATTGGTTGATTTCATAACCAACATGTTGAATTGATAAATGACTATCATATAATGGCTCTATACATATGTTTGGTAAGAGAGATAGTCTTGAGACTGTGGGTGTATAGACTATTTCTCTAAAAGAACATGTCTAACATGTCTGTTAAAATAAATTACTCAATCTACATAATGATAAAACGTGTTAACAATGGACTAATTATTATGTTGTAGCATTTGGCTACAAGAAAAATGAGAATATGTCAACGATAACTAATATTCACCCCATTCCACCATCCTGGCTGCACTGTACTCCAAACCAAGATATACAACAACACTACTGACCGCAATTCCACCACACAGACAAATGACCAGCTCCGCCTAAGAATCGAACTGCGCCCGATAGGGGCCGCCATGTGCTCAAGCCATGCCAAAGAACTTGAGAAGAAGAAAAGATGTCTGTCCCGCAAAATGCCCAAACATTCTAATTGCTTCGAGAAATGAGTAGAAGCTCGTTATGCCACTCGCATTTCCCTCCCGGTGTATGATACGCTTTGGTTCCCCTCCCTTTTTTTTCCTTTGTTCCGTCTTCTCTGAGTTTTGCAAATCATATATAAGACCGGCGTAGGAAAGCGTCTGGCACTCTTGGACATTTGTCGGACTTAGTCGGATGAAGCCGAGGCTTCAGCATTATTTTTAAACAAATGTAAGAGTAGATTTCTTTTCGGCGTTAATATTTTTTATTGTTATTTTTCAAAATTCCTTTTTGGCAGGTTATTATTATTTATTAGTAACTGTTTGAATCTTATAAAACTTAAATTTTTCACATTGTATTGAAATAGTCATATTTATAATTTTTAGTAACTGTTTGAATCTTATAAAACTTAAATTTTTCACTTGTATTTAAATGGTCAAATTTATTTATATCAGTCTGTTTGTAGGGATAAATTTTGGGCTATCACTATTGAGCTGATAGATAAAAGAAAAGAAGATCTAAAGTATAAATTTTGAATCTCGCCTTTTTATTATGCTGGTTAGATTTTTTTTTGTCTACGTAATGTTTAAGTTAGATGTTCTTATTAATTTTTCTTGCTTACTTTCCTGTATGGTTAATATTGTGATTGATAAATTTAGGGTAATATGATTTTCGATTATTATGGGATATATTAGATACTTGTGGACAGTGCTCATTTTGATTATGTTGGATAATTATGAGTAATAGATTGCAAATGTTAGTTAGTTAAATGATATATAAAAGATATATTAGTTAGTTACTATATATATAAGATATATTTGAAATTTGTTGACGACGCTCATTTTGATTATGAGTAATAGAATGCAGACGTTAGATAGTCACATAGTTCGTATTAGGATAATATTGAGTAACTTCGTATGCAAAGTTCAGGCGAGAAATAATAAGCTAAATTATTCTGTGTTGTATATATTCTAAAAATAGTTAATTGAAAGTAAAGGCAATCTTAACTTAAATCCTTCTAGCTCAATGTAGATTGTGAATTTAATGAAGGAGCTATTATATATTTTTACATAATACTTGTAACTTGTTACATAAATATATAGATATATTTATTTATTTAGTTCTGATATTTATAATAAACATATACATGCACTTCTTGTAATTTATTTAAAGTTATGGTTAGTGAAAATACCCTTAGGTTTAGAAACTATCTCTGGCCTTCCTTAATTTAAAATATTATTATATTTATATTTATGGAGACCGACCATCATGTTCTTCCCGCATCTGGATTGAGTTGCGTGCCCTGGGTTTCTGTTGTGCACCCAACATTCAAAACTATTTGTCACACAATTCACTCCTATTGCTTTCGTTAAAATATTAATTTATTTTTTGAGATTTGGACCCTTTTTGTAGGATTTTGAGATCTTTAGGGTTCAATGTAATTTGTTTGATTTAAAGTAAAAAAATAATTATTAAACCTAAGGACCATATTTGCTATTTGAAAACATATCTTACTATAATTTTGCTCAAAATAAATAAATGTGAGATGATAGAATGGACTGACTTGAGCCAATCTATCTTGTCCCTGTGCCAGCTCTGTCATGTGGCGGACATGAAACTCGGTCTTCTCCTGGTTCCATTGCTGGTGAAGCTGCTCAACTTCCTTGCACTTAGTAGACAGCTTACGCATGGCTTCAGCCAGCTGGCTTTCAGATCTTGACAGTTGCTTCTCACTCCTTGACACAACTTCCTGAAACAATGAACATTCCCTTGAACTTGCTATAAGTTTGACAGTTGTGTCTAACTCCTTGACACAACTTCCTGTGGGAGAAAAATGGGTTGTAAAACCAAAGGTGTATTACACTAAGAACATACAAAATAATATAAAACTATAATAGTTTTTGCAATGTGAAATGTTATTTTAATTATAATATTCAGTAAGTATATGATAACCGATATATATTATATTTCATCATAAATGATCCAAACTGTTTTAAACAGTAAAATATTTAAAATGTTAAGTGTGTTAGTTATAACTATGACCACCGGATGCTTGCATCATGAGGATTATTATCTTTGCTTGCAAGTTTATATATTTAATGTTGTTTCAAAAGCTTGGGTGTTATTTTGCTTGGAAACTGGTGTTTAACATCATCATCATCAGTTTACAGTCTTTGGCCGGGTCAGTTTAGTAAAATGCCTCCAACTTCCTCTATCCTTCTACTATTCTTCTCCTCTCACTGGCACACTTTCTGCTATCTACTCCTACCAACTATTTCTTAGCCTCCCTTGCAGTTTTTTTTCCTACATACTTCATTTTCAACATTTTCTTTGGCTTACTCTTTTTTCCCAACCTCATTTCATGCCCATACCATCTCAGTCTTGCCTCCTCTACTATCTAATTTACTCCCTGTACCCCCATTCTTTCCCTGATAACTTCATTCTTAATCTTGTTTCTCCTCTCGTGACAGCTAACATACTCCTGCACTTTCCTTGTCTCTCTTACTTTCATTGTCCATGTTTCTGCTGCATGTGTGACAACAGGTACAAAGTACGCTCTGTGCAGCACTTCATTGACATTGCAGGTCTTATTTAGTGAAGATGTCATTTTAGAGTTATCTAGTAGGTGATGTTTAAATATATTGGTAGGCAACAAGCACAAGTCTTGTTTTGGGACTGTATACTTTTAATTATTTAGGCTTTTAGTGCTCATGTTGTTGCTATGTTTGTTTGAATGTTTGGGAAGAGTCATCTTCCTTATATTTATTTGTATATATGTTATGGGTGATGTGCGAAATCAGGATATGTCAAGATTAGCCGGGAAATGTCAGCCTTAGCCAGGTGCAGTGGATAAAGTCATAAATAAAGGTAATTTACCTCATTTATGTGACATTATTAAGATAATATCAACACTAGCCAGCACGACATGGATAACATGGAATAATATTTGTAAAACTAAGCACATTTCAATACAAATTTTATTTTGAAACAATATTTCTAAGATTGAAGAGTAAATTGAATCGTAGATGTGCACTAACATTCAAAAAGCCTCATTTTATATTTTATTTTTCACTAATCTAATCTAACCTAACCTAACCTAACCTAACCTAGCCTAGCCTCAATCATAGAAATTTCCACTATCAAAGTGCAGGTGAATAATGTCACTATTATATGGATACACTTTGAAAAACAAAATTCAATCCCCTCTCACTCAACACAATTTATGTATTTTGGATAACGTCAACATTATCTGGATAACATTGACTTTATCCGGGTTCTGACTTTACTCGCAGCATAAACACTAGTCATTATCTGCCCATTTCCACCCTTGTGCATAATATTGTAACTAGTTATTTTATTTGCGCAATTGATAGAATTATCTCTTGTGTAAATCCTTGGGATATGCAAATTGGTCTTTTATAGTGAGTGTGGCCTTCAACCAACAATTTTTCCTGTTCAATTTACTTAGTGTCAGTGTTTAATACTTTTTGTTTGTAATGTTATGTTTTCAGATTTCTAGCTGTCAATTAAAATGGTTTTGATAAAGTCTCTCCTCCTTTATGCTTTATTTGGGGACTTAGAGACCACAGATAATAAGGGGTCTAGAAAAGAACTATAAAAATAAAATATGTCCATCAATTCATTACTAATATTTTGTCCTTATAGTGCAAGTTAAGAATTAAATAAAGGATGTGTAAAGATTGTAAAGGAAATAACATTAACATTAAATTTTAAGGAATACTGTGTTTAGTTAGCACTTATACAGTGTATGAATGAAATCTTGGCACTACACTTGAGTTTTTTTGTTCTTACCTTCAATTGTTTAATGTTGACAGCCATGAACTTTTTAATTTCCGCATCACTTCCTCCACCAATCTTAAGAGATAAATGAACCAGAGGTTTAAAGTTGTTTGTCTCAACAATCTTGAGACATGTTCGTCCCCCGTCAAGGACAGATTCCCTCTCCTCTTCTTCCAGAATCAATAGATCTGTATTTAACTTAAGGTTGCAGTTGTGCCATGTTCAAATGTAAGAAAAGAGGAGGGGATAAAGTTTGTTGAGTTCATGGCAGTGTCTGGTGTTAGAATTAGCGACTTAAGGGACTAAAAACTCCCAAATCAAAGTTTTTACAATCCATAAATACAAGTATAAATCATGCTGATATTTATTTTATTTAATGGACATTACAACATATTGAAGAATGTACTAAAAACAGACCTCAACACGAGACAGGTACCAAGTGAGACTCAAATGGAATCGAAAAGATTCACCTGTCATATAAAATAGAGTAGTCAAATGGCTCCATCTGCACTGTTGCGTGATATAGTTCAACTTTAATTTAAAGGATTCCACCGTGCATCAAATGGTTTTAGAGTGTAACCTGGATATGAGATTGGAACACTACTATCAAATGAACTTGAGAAATTAATTTCAAGCTGAGTTCCACCGCTCTAATACCACAGGTATTATTACTATTACCACAGTGTCTTACTGCCCGTTCAGGTTATATGCACTTACGCTAATGTGTAATGGTAGGGTGATTGTGAGATGAAATGGAGGACCTACAGTTTAACGTGGGATCCGAACCACGGTGGAGGCCTGGCATTCCACAAGTTGTGATTAATACATGACTTGTCAGAAGTGAAGGAAGGAAGGGTTTGGCAATCAGATAACCACAGGTATTAAAAAGTTTCAAGACCAGTTCTGTAAAATGGATATAAATTACCTGATTTAAATTTGGCCACTATCTTCTTTAAAGTAGTCTCCCTGTGCGGCAATACATCAATCCCAGTGCTTTTTCCAATTTTGAAAAGCTCCCTGGAAGTCTGTCTCGAAGCATGCACAACACTGCCTGTGATTCACGCTTGATCTCATTCACGGTGTTGAACCGACGACCCTTGAGCTTTAACTTAAAATTTGGGAAGAGGAAGCAGTCACAGTGGGCCAAACCCGGCGAGTACGGGGAGTGAGGAACTATGATCATGTTGTTGTAGCCAATAAACTAACGCATTTCCATCACTGTTTATGCAGGTGCATTGTCATGTTGGAGCGCCCAATTTGCCCACACGCCACAGTTCTAATTTTTTCCACCGAATATCCCCCATCAGATGCCTCTGAACAAGACAGTAGAACTCTGCGTTGAAAGTCTGACCGTTGGGGACAAATGCATGGTGCACAATCCCACGAATGTCAATGAAAACAATGAACATGCACTTGGTCACACTCCTGACCTGCCTCACCTTCTTCACTCTTGAAGATCCGGGGGCTCTTCCACTGCGAAGAATATTGTTTGGTCTCCGGATCATAATTGTAGATCCAACTCTCGTCCCCAGTGATGATCCTCGACATAAAGGTTGGGTCATCCAGTGCATGATGACAGAGTTCCTGACCAATTTCGGCACAGTGCTCCTTCTGTTTGGGGGTCAGAATCCTGGGTATGAACTTGGCGACAATGCGGTGCATGTTAAAGACGGACGTGAGGATTGTCTGCACTGATCCGTATGACACATTGACGATGTCGGAAATGTCCTTAATGGTCATTCTATGATCTTCAGGCACAAGTTGCCTCTGTAACAATTTCTGGGTTTGTGCTCATGAAAGGTCGCACTGACCTCTCTTCATCTTTCAGTGAAATTCTGTTGCTCCTGAAGAACTAGTGCCAATCAAAACACACCAGACGGCTCATAGCGTCATTGTCGTAAGCCTGCTGTATCATTTGAAAGATATGTGTTTCAGATTTTCTGAGTAAGACGCAGAATGTGATGAGCTCGAATTTGTGAGCTATAGTAAAATTGCAAATGCAGTTGTGCATGTTGTCAAACAAACGTGTGTAACATAGCGACTGGTCTACACAGAACAATGCCACTTGTCATCTCAAGATAAAGAAAAACACAGCTCGCCACACCAGCATTTGCATCCCCGTGGTGTGCTCTATTTTCAACTTACAGAATCAGTCTTGAAAATGTTGATACCCCTTCGTAAGGATGAGACAGCTGTCTTCATGTTTAAATACCATATCTCATGTCTGTCATATTTCTAGTTTCACCTTAATTTTAATGCTTAATCAAATAGAAACATGTTTTATGCTATCCTGACTACAAATAGAGGCCCCTGCATATTTTATTCTGCATATAAATGCATATTTAGGGCAGTTTTCAGTTTTATTTAATATTTCCATGGTTTTGGGGCATGAAGCAATATTTTGGGTAAAATAACTTATAATTGTATAGTTATAATTTCCAGTAAATACAAAACACACTTCACGTTTTATATTCATAGCTTGCATGTTTAGGGAAACCTAAGAAACTTAAATAATCTGAGCAGTGCTGGATTTACTTATGTGGGAACCTTGTGGTGATATACACTATGGAGGCCCCTGTGAGCCCATGTAATTTTATTTTAGAACCGTGCCTTACTACCTGCTCATATTATGCACATGTACACTTATTACGATAATGAGTTTTGGATGTGGAAGCTCAAATTTAGAGGAAGTATACCCGCATTGGTGAGGATGGTGGCGGAAAAACCATTTTGAAAAAAACACCCTTATTACACCCGACCAGGATTCAAACATCTATTTCCTTGTCATCTGTAGTCTAGTCTATTGCAAGTGATGCCTTATACCATGTGGCCACCAAAGCTTGTTCATGTAAATTACATCAGTGTGTTTGTGGAAAGGTAAAAATTAAGCAAACGTTTAATTTTAGACAAATGTAATAGTAACAAAGTAAAATGAAACAAAGAATTTATGAAAACTCTAACTATAATACAGACAGACTTTCCTCGCAGCAAACATGTACATAATGTTTTACAGTCCATTTCATGAAGTATATATCACACATCCTGAGTAAGGAAAGGTATTTAGAAGGACTAGGTTTATGATTGTCGAAGCAGGCTTTATTAACTTCATTTTTGAAAATGACCTTTCCCCACTACAGTTTGACACCATAAGTGCTAGATATGTTATTAAGCCTATTTGAACATTGAAAAATGTTGCTCTAAAATTTTGTTTAGTGAAGATTTCATAGAAAAATGAACATTTACTTTGAAAGAGTCTTTGTAGCTTTATTTTGTGCCTACCATTAGTGCAGCAAACTATTTGAGATAATTTTTGTATTCAGTGACCAGATTGGCACAGTAGCAGCAGAACCACTGGAGCAGGGGGCATCAGCCCTCCTGAAATAATTTTTTCTCCCCTTGGATACATTTCAAATCATATGATATTATCGACTATGAAGCTGAAAAATGCCCCTATCTCAAACTCCAAATGATTTATAGATGTGTTCAATTTTCAAAAATATTCCAAAGAAGACCACTAAAAATAACTTTTCTTATGTTGGAGAAAATCAAGGTGACAGTCACTCTAAATAATTTCGAGGGGCATCTTGATTATTAAAAAATTTAGGGGAGTTTCATTTTAAATGGTTGCTTCTAGAAAAGTCTAATTTTAAACCAAATTCAAGGTGATTACCACTCATATTAACTTTTAGAAGCATCCAATTTTAAAAACTTTATTTGTGAAAGGATAGTGGGGTGAAAGGCAAGTCCATGCTTGGCCTTCCCTGGATTAGTAGCCGTAGATTATATCTACAATTAAAAATTAGAATTCTTGTTTTCTTTCTTGTGGTGGTTTGTGGGAGAAACTTTCTGTAAGGATTTGGGCCAATCACCACTCCTTTAATCAAATTCATTGTTTTCCAGGTCACTGCACACCCCGTTCTGGTTTTTAATTTTCAAGTACCATGAGCTTGACATCTTAGTCTGTATTATCACTGGTTCAGATAATTACAAATTAAGAAACCTGAAAGGATTAAAGTTTTCATATTAACTATAGTAACCTGAAGGTGTGAATTTAGACGAGTTTTTTCTCGCTTTTTCTCTCCTATATATATATACACACACACACACACGGCCAACCAACACCTTACAGCTAATGGTCATCATCAAAGTGGATAGCCTTAATACAAACCCCAAAAATACAAAAATCTTAAACTTTGCATAAGCCCATGTATTTGTTTAAGCCTTAGGGGATGGCCAGACTGGACGAGCGAGCTCATGAGTGACTAAAATATAAAATATAAGACATTGGTTTTAATGAGAGGTGGCCAGATTGGAGTGTGTGAGCGAGCGACTGAGTGCACTCACTTGAAAGATAGAACTGGTTCTATTTTTCAAGCACAAGCAATTGACCTGGTACAGTCTAGTTTACAGGCGCTAGGCAATATTATTGTATGTTAGTTCATTGAATGCTAGGAAAACTTCTCATTTTGACAGTTTTGTTACGATTGATAGGTTTGACACCCTTGCTACTAATGGCCTAATTTAAATGGTAAGATCATAAACCATACCTATGTGTGTGAGTGTGTGTGTGTGTGTGTGTGTGTGAATGTATATATACAACTGATATATTAAAATACTTCCATATTATAATCAAAGTAGGCCTTTACAAATAAAAATCACCATTAGCGTGGAGAAAATATGGAAAAACCACAACAATAAATCACTTGTCAAAAACCACCCTCAGTTCACTATGCCACGATTTGAACCTTTGCCTCCTCGTCAACAACTATCAAGAGCTATTTGCTAATCATGTGCTTGCTCACACGCTCGCCAGTTTGGCCACCCAGTCACTCATGCACTCGCTCACTTGCGTGCTCGCTCACACGCTGTCAGTCTCTCCAAACACTGAGGATTCAGCCAACCTGACAAGTATGCAAGCGTGTGACTGCAAGATTATCAGATAGTTATTATTATTACTATCTTACTACCCGTTTGGATTATACTCTTTAAGTACTAATTACGCTAATGGATTAGGAATTTGGAAGGTTGAATTAGAGGAAGTGAACCCGCATTTGCGTGGAGGGAGAGTGGAAAACCATATAGGAAAAACCACCCCCAGTTAACCCAACCGAGAAACGAACCTCGATCTCCCCGTCCTTGGCAGTTTAGCTCAACACGACTTGCGTGTTTGCCAACTACGCCACTGAGGTGGGTTATCAGATAGTTCTTAATAGCTGTTGACAAAAGGCAAAAGTTCAAATTTTGGCTCAGTGAATTGAGGGCGAGTTTTGACAACTGATTTATTGTTGTGGTTTTTCCATCCTCTCTCCACGCTAATGGTGATTCTTATTTGTAAAGTCCTACTTTGATTATAATATTGAAGCATTTTAACATATTTGGCTTACATATATTATTTATGGTCTTACCAATTAAATTAGACCATTAGTAGCAAATGTGTTAAACCTATCAATAATAATAATAATAATAATAATATTGTTAAATATTAAGTCAAATTGAGAAGTTTTCTTAACACACAATGGACCATACTACAGAAGCCTCATGGCTTCTTTGGTGCTGACTGACAGCTCACAGCTGACGGCTTTGAAAAGTTACCAGAACAAATTATGTTTCCCTACACCGAACCATATGATCTGCAAAAACATTTGTTTAACAGCTGTCACTTTTGACAGTCAAAATTTAGGTATATACCTAGATGTTGGCTGTCAGAGAAGTCAGCTGTGAGCTGTCAGTCTAATTACGCTAATGGATTAGGAATTTGGAAGGTTGAATTAGAGGAAGTGAACCCGCATTTGCGTGGAGGGAGAGTGGAAAACCATATAGGAAAAACCACCCCCAGTTAACCCAACCGAGAAACGAACCTCGATCTCCCCGTCCTTGGCAGTTTAGCTCAACACGACTTGCGTGTTTGCCAACTACGCCACTGAGGTGGGTTATCAGATAGTTCTTAATAGCTGTTGACAAAAGGCAAAAGTTCAAATTTTGGCTCAGTGAATTGAGGGCGAGTTTTGACAACTGATTTATTGTTGTGGTTTTTCCATCCTCTCTCCACGCTAATGGTGATTCTTATTTGTAAAGTCCTACTTTGATTATAATATTGAAGCATTTTAACATATTTGGCTTACATATATTATTTATGGTCTTACCAATTAAATTAGACCATTAGTAGCAAATGTGTTAAACCTATCAATAATAATAATAATAATAATAATATTGTTAAATATTAAGTCAAATTGAGAAGTTTTCTTAACACACAATGGACCATACTACAGAAGCCTCATGGCTTCTTTGGTGCTGACTGACAGCTCACAGCTGACGGCTTTGAAAAGTTACCAGAACAAATTATGTTTCCCTACACCGAACCATATGATCTGCAAAAACATTTGTTTAACAGCTGTCACTTTTGACAGTCAAAATTTAGGTATATACCTAGATGTTGGCTGTCAGAGAAGTCAGCTGTGAGCTGTCAGTCAGCACCAAAGAAACCATGGGGCTACTGTAGACTTTTTCGGCTCAATCGCACATACTTGAAAAATATAACAAGTTCTGTCTTTCAAGCATGTTTCTCGGGTCACACGCTCACTCACACGCTCTTGTCTGGCCACCTCTCATTACAACCGATTTGTTCTATTGTAACATTAGCTACAAAACAAGGTGATAGAAGACGATGTAGCATGACCTACTTACCCCATTGCACCATCAAAGCATACACAACAGTTCCACAATACAACAACACATCCTATCAAGCCCGTGACACGCAAAGAACTGACTGAGCCAACCGAAGTTTGAGTGGTGACCGCTAGAAGGCGTGCAGTGATAGAACATTCCAAAGTGATTGAGAAAGGAAGTGACTCTGGTTCTAGTCCTTAGAAGAGGGTTCTCCAACAAAGGAGCTATTTCTCAGAGTTTCATGAACATGTGTTTTGTCATGTGTTTCCCCTCCCACGTGACCCGATTGTTCCACCAACCTTGTCCCTCGCCTTCCCCTTTCTCTGGGCCTAAGCATACAGAATGCATATGTGTTGCCCTTAACGGCACTCTTGGATTTGGCTCTTGGTAGAGGAAAACGTAGTCTTGGCTGCGCGTTAATGAAATTGTAAAGGAAATTTAATGTTTCGGCTTATTAGGTTTCTTTTTATTTTATTTAAAATACTCTGGTAGTGGAAATTGAATTTAAATTTGATCAGGGTTAATTTATAAGGATTTCCAAAGACTATAATAATGAACATTGAAATCATTGCTTGGATCGATATACATCGATAGTTAAATATCGATTTATGAATTATTTTTGATCTTGGAGATAGATAAAAAAATAATTCTAAAGTAATAGCTGATATTTAATTATTTTTGTTTAGTACAACTTATTGTAAATTTCTTCTGATATTGGACTATTATGGAAGGTCTTAACTTATTATTGAAATAACATAAGATATTAGTGCAAGTAATCTTGATGTTTCTTATTTATTCGTGGAGGATGTTTAGTCTTTTTAAAATTTTAAAGAATTAAGATTGTTCTGGTAATGCTTGTAAATAAATGCCTTAATATCTTTGCAGTTGTTTAGTCATATAAATGGCCAAGGAAAAAATTTTTTGTACGAAATATAATTAAATGTCATGTAAGAAAAACCAAGGCAATAACTCTAGCTCTGTTTAGAATCCATAAGAAATTACACCCATTTAATCCAAATTTGTTTGCTATTCCTACCTATTTGTGATGCATTTAAATATTAATTACTCTCATAGTTAAATTTAGTCTAACGGATCATTCATTTAATTTTGTAAATAGGGTTTTGTTCTTTTAGAAGATGAGTTTAATAATTTTTGGACTATATTATATTTTCTTTCAATATGTTGTGAGTATGTTATAAGAGAAACGCGGACTTGTTAAATTCATATAATTTTAAAGTAAATTTACTGATATTAATGAAGACTGAAATTTGAAATAACCTTTTATATTAACATTTACACAAATATATTCAACTGTTAACATATTCTTAAGATAACATTAATCGTATTTATTATATGTATCATCATACATGGTTTTCGTATATTTTTATATATTATTATAAATAAACATTTAAAAATTGATCTCTAGTTTTTCCTTTATGTTGATGTAAATTGGTTTCACATCTTGAGAGCACCATAGGTGTTAAATTTAGTCTAACGGATCATTCATTTAATTTTGTAAATAGGGTTTTGTTCTTTTAGAAGATGAGTTTAATAATTTTTGGACTATATTATATTTTCTTTCAATATGTTGTGAGTATGTTATAAGAGAAACGCGGACTTGTTAAATTCATATAATTTTAAAGTAAATTTACTGATATTAATGAAGACTGAAATTTGAAATAACCTTTTATATTAACATTTACACAAATATATTCAACTGTTAACATATTCTTAAGATAACATTAATCGTATTTATTATATGTATCATCATACATGGTTTTCGTATATTTTTATATATTATTATAAATAAACATTTAAAAATTGATCTCTAGTTTTTCCTTTATGTTGATGTAAATTGGTTTCACATCTTGAGAGCACCATAGGCTATTTATTTATTTATGTTTTAAGTATGTCGTGAGGTTTCTAAGATGAGGGCATAAAGGACGACCGTCTGGTAACTGTTTCTGCAACCGGGTGAGTTGCGTGTCTGAGTAACAATGGTCTGTTCTCATACTATTGTAACTTATCACTCAAACTGCTTACTCTGATTAATTTTCTGTTTATATTTGGGTCTGCTGCATAATTGGTTAGTAAAGGAAGTTTAACTATTTTATTTTTAGTCACGCACATGCTCATTTCGTTAAGAGGTTTACACATTGGGTGTAAATTCTTTAACGTATACATATATTGAGATCTTAGCGCATTGAGACATGTGATCATCAGTAAGGGTAACTCCAAAAACAATAAATCATTTAAGTTGTAAATTGGCACTTGTATCTAGAAAAGCCTGAACGAAAGAACCTAATTGTTTTTTACCTCTGTTTCAAGACTTGCATGTTAAAACACATGAACACTGATGTGAGCAACTGTAAGACAAAGAAACTTAGAAAGCAGCTTTTTAAGGGTCTACTTATTAAAAACTGAGGGTGTGCACCTCTAGAGTATTTTTTAGGTTTACATAATATAGGCTAGTGTAGGCAGTTATCAATAATCTTGACCTCAACATCTTGAAAAATGTAAATAACCAATTAGTTTACAAAATATACAGGAAACATACCCACACTGATGACATCATCCCTAAAGATTCTAATCATCCCACCTCTCACAAACTCACCACCTTCAATAGTCTTGTTCACCCATTATTAAATATCCCACTCAATAAATCCAACTATAGAACCGAACTCAACACTATTAAATTAATAGCCACCAACAATGGATATTCTCACTCTCTCATCTACAAAATCATAAACAAAGAAAAGAAAAAAAATTAAATCCCATAATTTTTCAACCACCCTTACCAATGATAGCCATAACTGTTCTAAAGAAAAAGGTAAATGGGTCAAATTCACTTACACTGGTCCCGAAACCCATCGCATCACTAACATCATTAAAATGCACAATCCCAACATCGCTTTTTCCATCAACAACACATTAAAGAAAAATCTCAATAATAACAATTTAAACAATAATGATAAATATAATAAAAATGGAATTTACAAACTTACGTGTGAATGTAATAGCATCTAGATTGGAAAGACTGGACGAAACTTTAAAGTCCGTTATAAAGAACATATCTCAGATTTCATACACAATAAGACCAAATCCAAATTTGCAGATCTTAAAAATTCCAACCATCAACCTAAACCAATAGAACCATGTATGGTACCCCTCCACATCTCCCACAAAGGCAGCAAATTAAACACTGCTGAATTTTTTTTTCATACAAGCAGCTTTATTTCAAAACAAATCTATCATCAACGGACAATTACAACAATCTAACCAAATTCTAGTAAACTCATGAACCCATCTACCTAAAAATATTAAAATCCTATAACCTGTTTTCCTGCTCTTCCTTCCAGCGTAATTAATGACCCGATCGAGCCAGTGTTGAGAAGATTTGTTTACATCCTTTCCTTCTTTCCGTCCATTTATGTCTTCGTCCTGTTTTGCTTTTTTTGTTTTATTTCACTTTCATTGTTATTAGACTTCCCCACCACCAGTTTACGTATACTCTCGTTGCTATGGCAACATTTTGATAGTCTTTTGTTTCCCTCATTTTAGTCTGTTTTAACCAAACACTAGTTAAGTCTCAACATTTAAGTCATAACATTAACTTGTGTACTCGACGACGATTTTGGTAAGTTTGTTTGTTTACCTTTTTCGATTCCTCATTTTTTCACAGTTTCTTTTTAGGTTTTCTCTAACTTTGTCTTTCTACTCCCATTAAGTTTTTTAATAGTCTTTAATTTCATTTTATAGCACTATGATTATGGTATAATCATATCAAAACATGTCGGCCAGAATTTAATCGGCTTTCTTTTAAATGCTGATTACCTGCCCAAGGAGTAATGGGACTGAACAAGATTAAGACTTCGATTCTATACTTAAACACAGATTATTTATCATAGCTTATTACTTTCCAAACCGTCTTTCACATTATGTTTGCAACTTGAATGACACTACTTTCATGAGTTTGATTTCATTTAACTTGTCATCTTCAATGTTTGAATTTTAACTGTCTGTTTGTTATTCCCAATTTTTGTTCTGATATTAATTATTTTAATGTTGTATATGTTTTTTTGACTGATGGTCACCATTTGACTTGGTAATTATTGTTATGTGCCATTGATATATTTTTAATTTTTTCAATTTTATCTCACATATTTTATGCTTGTTGAAAGCACAGCTTAATGTGTTTTTCAATATTAAAGTATTTCAATTACAACCTGTTAATAATTTTTAACTTTTAATTAATTTCTTCAGTTATTATATCCTTTCACTTTTCTATTGCTAATCTTAAGTTTGTTTCTAAGTCTTAACTATAATCATTACTACTCCTTACTTATTTATAATGTTTTCTAAAATGAATATCTTTCATGTCCATAATGCCAGCAGTAACTTGCTTTTGTTGTTTAATGGCTGAACAATGATTCCATGTACTGCTTAGCCATTATTTGTTGCCATGCAACAGTGATGCCAGAGTATGTGTTGACTCTGGTTACTATGTGCTGGACCCATTCGAAGCGCACTAACTTTCATGTGTTGGAGTTCCAACCTTTACTTGAGAAACCAGTATTATGTTTATGAGGGCGGGTGAGTGTGATAATCATTGAATATAAACGTTTCAATATAGTTTTCCTGATTTATTGCAGACAACAGTGCAACTCTCTTTTTCTCTACCAGCGCTGCCCCGTGGTGGTCTCAACAACTACTCCCAGAAAAAGAGTGGAAAGATGGAATGCTCGCACAATTATTGTAAATTTTTATTATATGTAGCATCATTATGTTATACGTTATACCATGATTAAATCAGTATAATTATCATCATAAATAAATGTAATTTTCTTTAGTCCAGTATGCCAAGTCCTGATTTTTATAGGAAGACCCCTTTCAACCACCAGCAAGATTGGCATTGTATATAATAAGTTCTTATTCGAATTAATATTAAAAAGTTAAAGCTTTTAATAATACTTCTTTATGTCTTATTGTATAATTTATATTTATATCACAATAGTGATAATTTTATTTGCACCATTGTGATTACGCGAGTTTCCAGTTCTTAAATAACAATCTTCCTATGAAAATCAAACTCTAGAATTCTTGACACATAACTTATTGAGAAATAATTTATTTAATATAATATTTTATTAAGTGCAAAAAATAACAACTTGATGGGTCACTCGCAAACAAGTCATTCAAATTTAACGACTCTTGAATGAGAGCTGTACACGAGCAGCTCTCGCTTAGTGAATAAATTGTTCATGCCGTCATGACCAATACAGTTTCTACTAACCCATAATAGTGCTTGTACAAAATAAACATATTTATAAAACAAATAGCCGAAACTATTGTTAATGCATTTTAGTGAGGATAACACCACTTAGAAATCATATTCTGAAAATTGAAAAATGACACCTGGACAAGGGTTCGATTCCCGTGTCCAGTGTCATTTTTCAATTTTCAGAAACATATTTATGTCATTTGTATATTTCAGTTAAGATTTTAATCAATGAAAGTAAATATTACACCTAATTATTCCTACAAGAATGCATCAAGTGCCACTTCCCCCTCAGCCTTTGTGCACATGAGGCACTTTATGTGAGAAGTTGTGCATTTGTTTGCTGTTTCTTAACCTCTTATTTTTACCCATATGCTAGCATTATCTATATCTACGCACTTTTGGTTTACGTTCAATGTTTGGTTTAATTCCGCTAGTCTTTGTTTTCATTCTCGGCTCTTTTTTGTTCTTGTTTATTCGTTCTGGAAAGAACCAAGAATGTCTGTCATTCTTTCTTAGTTAATACAAAAATAATCAATCTTAGATGTGTACTATCCTTACCAGATTGAAGTACTAATTCAATATTAAATTGACTATTTTTTTTAACATCAAAAGACATTAAGTGAATTAGACTATAATGATCGTGTTATTGCGCCCCACAGCTAGGGTGCCAATTATGGCGATACGCCTGGCAGACCCTATTCATCCATCTTGGGGTACTGATTGTAGTAATGCTCAGTTAGCACACAGCCGAGTGATAATTATGATTGTTACACCTCGGCACTATAGATTTTTAGGAAAATGGTTTAATAAGTTTCCAGGCTATTTGAGTTCAACATGAATGCACTATTTATTGAGTTAAAACACACTTTTATAGTTAAAGTTTTAATATTACACTGACACAGATCCTATTTGTATGGCAAACCGACGTGGAGAGAGCAAGAGCCACATCGAAGCGTCTCCAGACCCTTGCTTCTTGGACCCCTTGTCTTTAGTGTTAAAACCAGAATATAAGAGAGCTCTTGATGGTTTGATGTTATGAGGGATAGCTTCTTATTGGTTGTCCTAATACTGTTTGACCTAAAAGGTGGCCAACTCATCATCACACTTTTAAATGGACCAGACGAAACTTTTAAATGGAACGGATGAAACTTTTAAATGGACCGGACGAAACTTTTAACAAAGAAAGGTTTCCTATGTAATATATTTGACTTTACTACTGAAAATACTTTATGGGTTTGAAACTCAGTAAAATAAATAACAATTAATTAAAATGATAATAATAAAGATATAATTTGAATCAAGGATCTTGTACTGAAAATAAAATCGTTCAATTTTGCCTGGTCATCCACGGATAAAGTATTAAAAGGAAAATTTATATTGCTCTATAAAGAAAAAATTTATACATCATCCATGACTTTTCAAATAACTGAGAGGGGTCCAGAACAGGGTAATTACAAGACGCTAAATGCTAATCACTAAGGTTAATTATTATAAATAATATGTATAATTAATAAAATTAAAGATTCAAACTCAATAAGCTTCGAATAAGCTATATAAATATACTAATTTGTTCATAAGTTGAAAGGAAAAGAACAAATTTGTATGCTCGGAACAAGAGCTGTGAGAACTAAAATTAGAGCTCGCTTTTTCGCTCACAATGGAACGTGAAGGAGTTGAGGGATTGAGAGCGAGTATGCAGTAATGTGGTGCACGATATGACTCGAATATGAATTACTCTTTTGAATTAGCGAGCTTGCGTCATTGAGCTGCTTCGACCCATCACTAATAGTGACTTAAACTAACAAAATAAAATGGATGAGAAAGGTGAATTTGTATTTAAGGAACTGTACCAGCATTCCCTTGGAAAGAAAATAAGAGAAAGTAATGTGATTTTAACATACCACGGAGAAAATATTTCATACCTCGATGCGGAGTTGTCGTTAGCATTATGACACTGCTCAAGAAGTCGCACCAGTTGGCTCGGAAAGTGGTCAAAGTCCACGAGCAGTCCCTGTTGAGACTTGAGACTCTTGAAATCTTCTTCAGTTATCATGAGGACATGAAGAAACAAAGGGTCGTCATCGTCTGTCAATTGCAGGGACAGATTCTGCACATACAGACACAACATTACGCTGATGATGGAATACATTATGGGGATAGTACTAATCTTATATAAGTACATCATATTTAAGATAAGAAAAGGCTTGAAAAAAGAAGTTGTGGTTTATTGGATTACAGAAAGAAAAAACAAGTCTAGTAATAAGATAATGCAAATTGCAAGTATTTAAAAAAAAAGTATAAACAATTTTGGAATTAGAATAGAAGAGACAGTTAAAATAAGAAGAAACAAATTTTAAAAATGTAATTACAATATCAAAGTATATGTAAATGGAAAATTAAGTTAGAAAATTAAGATTTTAGCTTGGCAGATGAATAATCTACATACACCAATCATTATAATTAATGAGTATAATAAATATGAAAATTAACTAGTCTAACGGTCTTTATTTTAGCACCGTGTCTTACTACTCATTCGGGTTGTAGGCTTATGTATTAATTATGCTACCTGATGGTTTTGAAAAAAAAACCTCAGTACATCCGACTGAGATCCAAACCTTGATATCCTCGTCACCGGCAGTCTAGACCATGCGGCCATCGAAACAAATGAATTACATTGAGTATATAAATTATTTCTTTCAAGCCTTATCTTATGTTATATCTCGCTCCCTACCTACCCCTTACCAATTTTTAGAATACAAACATAAAAGACTTTAAAATGATGTTCTAATAGTTTTTTAGTGTAATAAAAATGGACTAAACGCTGTCAAGTGCAATTACAATTTATAAAAAGTTCCAAAGAAGATTGAAGTGTACATAAAGTGATTAAACCTAGCCAGGAGTGAAATTTTATGAGATTAAAAATGTTGATTGTTACCGTGATGTATAAAAAAATTTAAAAACAAAATAGGCCTATTAATGTTGAAAGTACTAATAATAATATTATTTTAGCGCCGCATCTTACTACCCGTTCGGGTTATACGCTTTAAGTACTAATTACTCTAATGGATTAGGAATTGAGGAGGTTGAATTAGAGGAAGTGAACCCGCATTTGCGTGTAGGGAGAGTGGAAAACCATTTAGGAAAAACCACCCCCAGTTCACCCGATCAAGATTCAAACCTCGATCTCCTTGTCCTCAGCAGTCGAGCTCAACACGACAAGCGCGTTAGCCAACTACACCACCGAGGCGGATAATGTTGAAAGTAGAATAAGTAAATTTTAATATAACGAAAGATTGAATGTAGGCTAGACACAAATTTACTAGCATTGATATTTTTTTATAATTGAAGATAATGTGTGTATGTTACATGAAAATAATCATAAAACAATATCTACATTAATGATGAAAAGTTTATTAGGTCCATTTGAATTACCAAAAAAAAATTCATAATATTTTGTTAATTAACTTATAGCCGCATCTAGATATCTTATTTTTTAAATTCAAAAAGTACACCTGGACACAGGAATCGAGTCCGAGATCTTTGATAATGGGTCAGAGTTCTAGATAAGAAGTCAGAGTTTGAGATCTAGATAAGAAGTCAGAGTTTGAGATAAGAGGCAAAGGAAAAATCTAATAATTCAACCTGGCAAATGGCGTAATTGGGTGATGAGTCATCAGTCACCTACCCTACCGCAGATGTTTGGTAGCTATGGCGGGCAGACTGTGGAGGGTAGGAATGGGTGAGCGATGTTTTGTTTGAATTCAGTCACCCTTATATTGTGGCCTAATTAAATATAAGGTGTGAAGGACACCTGACGCAGATCCACACATCATGACTGTTGTTGCAGACTTTGAATGGTTGCGCATGTTATCACGATATTTAATCCCCTTTTTACCAGGATCATCAGTAATATTAGTTTCATCATCAATAGGACATTGTTAATATTGTCTTCCAAGTTTGTCAAAATACTTGTTGATAGTATTATGATTGACACCAGCTCTTGCTTTATTAATGTTTGATACAAGCCTTTTACTAATCATACCTTTGTTTCTTTTCAACAAGGTGTAAGCCTAGTCAAGGCCAGGACAGTTGTTCTTGAATTTAGGCAACACTCCATCAGGTTGAATCAAATAGCTTCCAACAAACATTTGTACATATATTGTTGTGAGGGGAAAACTCCAGTCTGAACATTTCAACAATGCCTCAATGAGAGCTTTCTCTTCAACCTCTGAAGAAACAGTTTGTACTACTTTAAAAATAATGTACTTCCCAATGATAGGGCCTAACTATTCTTCAGAGTACCATTATTCTATTTTATATTTTCTTGACACTTTTATAGTGAACATTTTCCCTTCAACAATACCTTAGAGTGTTTTTTCAATGTTGTCATTCATGCAAATAGCATACAAGTAGTCTCACCCCGTATTTCTCTAGAGTACACACAGAATAATACCCGTTCACTGATATTCCTGTATCAAAGTGATGTGTTGAATTAAGCAATGTTGAAACAATATTTAAACTTCTGAGTAACGTTGAGATAACATTTGGTGTTTTTAAACACAACACAAAGCTAAATACTATTAAATACTCACAAGAGAAAGATATGAGCAAACTTTCCCCAAAAAGTGATATAAGACACCCTCAACTAAAAAAAATTGCTACACTCTACTATTAGTTTGATACAAACTGTGGATGCAGCAACTTTTTATTCCAGAAATATTATTGTTAGTTAAATATCTACATAAAGTTAATGCTCAATCATTAGGCCTACCTGTATTGTGTGGTTCTGAAAGTTTATCAAGATCAAAATATTGGTCATTTTTATCTTACACTTTAAAATTTATTTCAAAATATACATTAGTCATATGCACGTTATATCTTAAGTTATTAGGGTCAATCCGGGCTAATATGAGAATAACTTTTAAACTTTCCATTACATAACTTCTGATCTATTGATTGCACAAAAAAAAATGTTTTTGCTTTCTTGGTCTATTTATGGATCCAAAAAATAATGTACGGTAAGTCATGGAAATAATTTTTTTTTAATCTGTATCACATTAGCCCCAGCGAATGGGGCTAATTGATACATTCTTATTTCTCGGTTATCAACACTAGAGAAATGGGAGCCCTCTATCAAAATGGCCGGGTCTAATGGATTTGTGTTTGTTTTTTGGCTAAACTATGGGCGATTGTTTATGCACTCACCAGCGTGAACGCAAAAACCCCCCTAAAATATATTAAATCATAATTTAAGGTAAAATAACGAAGAAGAAAATTATCTACACCATTCAAACTATAGTCTATGAAATTTTAACAGAATAAAGTGTAAAAATACAGTACACAGCTTCTGTGAGATAATTAAAAGAGTACGGTATGCCTTGGATTTTTGGCTAAGGTCATTGTTCATGAACATTTACATGACCAGGGAAAGTATAAGTAATATTCTCCTGTTTGAATATGGTTTGAGGAAAGGGAAGAACTGCCACAATGTTAGAAAAGTTAACGGTAAAAAATGTTTTCTTTTTTATACACAAATTCAGTTCTTTGATCATTATAACACCTTAAACCTTGGACGATTATTTCTCCGCCATCTTTGACAACACTTGATTACACAAACATATTTAGGAGTAGACGCTCTACTTCCACTTTCTTCATGTTCTTTTGGAATATTGGTGCATCATAGTCAACTTGTTCAACAAGGCTACAATTATCATATTCCAAGTTTCAAAAGCTGAAACGACTCGCCATTTTTTACTGAATAAAGCGCAATTTCAAATACAAACCTTAGTTTACATTTAAGAGCCTCACAATAATAGTTTTCAAGTTGGGCGGAAATGTTTATGTCCAAAAAAAGGTAGAGCCTAGGTTTAGTTATTATTGTTTGGTGTCCATAATTGTTTGATTTTGAATGAATTCATTATAGTCAACCATTAAGGAATATATCTCCTACAAAATGCTTATTTTTTTAAAATTCTACTAACCACACTATTTTTTTTATCACACTAGCCCCATTTGTTTGCGTATCTCATTATTTTATATTAAACTTTGGGGTTGCTATCAGTGATTGCAAAATTCATATAAACAAACTAATTTTCCCATAACTTAACAAGTGAAAATGTATTTTTTAAATTTTTTAATCAATCTCACACCAGTTTAGGCTACCTACAATAAGTTGGAGCACTCGAAATCATCAAACTTTATACAGCCTGGTATTTTTCAAATTGCATTCTTCTTAATAGTTTCCATATATTGTAATAAAATAGAGAAAATAATTTCTAAAGTAGGCTACATACAGTGTGATATAAAATACCAGTATTAATTCCAATTTTTTTAATAACCTTGTACACAATTGGTAGGCCTAGGCCTATTATAAAATTTGAATCGAGTTTGGAAGCATTGGCCTACAATACTTTTAGTGACATAAGTTAACTAGGCTAGGTACGCTATTACCTACAGCTCGCTTAGTGAAATTTTATTGGTAAAGGACTAACAGTAGTACCAAATTGGAGCACAGTAAAAAAGTCAACCTAAAATATAAAACTTTTTGTCTAGCCTGTAATGTGACAAAACATTTTAATGAAAGAATTTGGTGTCCTGTTGTACCTACATGCCTAGGGAGAGTCCACAACATGTTTCAAAACAAAGTTGGCCTAGGATAAGTCTATTTTGAAACAAACAAGTATAATCTACAATTATTTTGGGTAAGGCCTACCTACCTGTATCTATACGAGAAAATAAAGGGGGCACACTTTACATTTATTGGTTGAGATATAGTGATATTAATGTAGCCCTATACCTGGTCGATCGGTAATTTCTTCAACATAGTCTGTGTGTTTAAATTAAAGTTTGATTTATCAAGTACCAGTAAATGTGTTAAAAATAATACTAACCTGCTGACATACGGCGCTTATACCCGTGAGGAGTTCTACACTCACACGAAGATTCTTTTGTTTGTCTTCTTTATGTTTAGATTTCAAAAAAACCTTTTGAATTTTCGAGTACAGGCATTCTGAATTTCCAACTTGTTCTGGATCATCAAAGCTGTAAGAGTTAAAAAAATTCATTTTATGTAGCTTAGGCCTACAGGGCCTTATATATTACCTAACACACATAATAAATATTGAAAGCAAATATAATGTTTGTTCAAATTATTTTTAAGCGTCACGACTCTACTTATCAACACGGATGTTTATTCATTTGAGTGAAGCCCGCCGTTATAATTAAATAACACACAACCAGCTTCAAAGTACAGGTCACCAACATGAATAAATAATTACTAAATGTCATATAATTTTAATATTTTTAAATTACACTAGGTGTGAGAATTAGGTTGACAAAAAATATTATAGATAGAATATTTACTTAACTTGATATTATTGAGTTTTTTGACAGTGCAATCACGTGCTCTGTAATGCTTCCCTAGCTACAATAAATTACATTAGGCTACAATGTTGGTTAAAGTATAATATAATTATTGCTAGGAGTAACATAACTGTTTCTATTTTCTTTGGAGATAAGAGATTGGTCCACCCCTCACAACAATTTTTAAACACATGTATATTTACAAATACAAATATTTCAAATTATCATTTCACAGACTTAGCCTATCACCTTAAATAGTAACATATATTTATCAAAATGTAAAACAGATCAAATAAAATTAGAGTCAACTGTCCAACTGAAATTGGTTATACTAGAGCAAAAACAAACTAAACCATTATGAAGACTTGTCCTCATTAACTTGGTAATTTTAGTACGTTATTAAAAAAAAATTACAGATACCGGTAGCAAAAATATCATTACTAAGGACCAAAGTGATATCGCAAATATTTTCAATAACTTTTTTATAAACGTTGGTCCAGACTTGGCTGTGAATATTAAAAACGTTGGATCTGTACTAAACATAACTAAAAAGAAAACGATTAAAGATTAAGTGAATTTAAAAAGATGGACAGTTCGGAACTGCTCTTTATAATAAACTCCTTTCCCAACAACTGTTCGCCAGGAAATGATAATATCACAACTCTATTTATAAAATTAGTAAAAGAAAGTCTAGGGCCTATATTGTTACATATAACTAAGTTATCTTTTGAAGCTGGAAGAGTGCCAAATAAAATGAAAGAACCCTTGGTTGTTCCTATATATAAAAAAGGGACTAAAAATCTTTGTAGTAACTATAGACTTATAAGTCTCATCTCGAATCTTGCAAAAATAATAGAAAAAGCTGTCAAAAATAGACTCTTGGAAAATTTAAATAGAAACCACTATTTTATTGCTGGACAATGTGGTTTCTTGAAAACTTTGATATTCAAGCTGCAGCTACAGAACTAATAATAAAAATTCAATATACTATTGACAAGGGAAACTTGGGAATGGGTTTCTTTATTGACCTGACCAAGGCTTTTGATACAGTTGATCACATGATATTGATTGATAAATTGAAATGTATTCAAAAAGAAAAGTCGCCGTTAATTTGGTTCAAAAATTATTTAAGTTATAGATACCAAAGAGTTCTGATAAAAATGAGAAAGGCTCAAAATTCTTCAGTGACTATAAACAAAAAATATGTGGCGTTCCTCAAGGTTTAAACTTTGGACCTTTTTTTTAGTTTATATAAATGATTTACTCAAAATTAATTTGAATGGACACAATCAGCTTTTTGCAGATGACACTTGCTTATATCATGAGAATATTAAAATATATGTTCTATTAAAGAATGTAGAATCCGACGTTCCTCCTTTGCTAGATTGGATTCATAGCAATAAACTCTCTATTAATTTAAAAAAAACTAAACTTATACTATTCTCAAAACCTAGCTACAAAAAAAACACATGGAAAATGAGATGCTGGAATAGGACTCTAGACTCTATTACGTATTTGGGATTAACTATATACACGCATCTCTTATGGGACAGTTACATGAATAATATAACAAGAAAGCTAAGTCCTATTGCAGGAGCAATAAGCCGATGTGCATATTCATTAACTAATCCAGTAAAAATAACTCTTTATATGAGTAATATTTGGGGTTTTGATACCAAAATGAGACTTAAAAGACTAACTGCGCTCCAAAATAGAATTATTAAATCACTATCAATTACCTGTCAGAGAATATAGAACTACTGAAATTTATAAATATCTGGATTTAATGACTCTCGATAAACTGATTATCTACCAAACACGCATTCTTGCTTACAAAATAAATAAATAAAAATAAACTTAAAAGCACCCACAAACTAGAATTCCCTCACTCAAGTCATCATACTAGAGGTTCTCTTAAAATATATTATGAATCTTTTAACTCTGTAAACTATGGAACAAATTCAACTTTAAATAAAATGACTATAATATATGACCAGCAGATATCACTGGCTTACTTTAAATGGCAAATTTAATATATATATATATATACATTTTTTCTTTGCCAGTGAACAACTTTAAAACCAACATACAAAAATGATGTAAAGTTTTTGACCACCTATCCTCTATAATTGAAATAGGTCTTCAATACTGTAAGATACCTCATCTAAGTCTCATTCCTATCTACTTGCTTTCAATCACAATTTTTCTAATATATCTGTTCCCAGTAAACAGTTTAGAATCCGTTATTATTTCCCGTATATACCCACAGATATTGTTTATTATTGTGATAGTTTTTAATTTCCTGCAACTTTTATTTTTATCCCAAAGTACTTTTTTATTCATTATTTGCTAATGTTATTTTTTTCTTTTTTATATATTTATTTATATTTTTAGTGTTTATCTCACATTTATGTCTAAAATATACTTGTAACAGGTTACAAGACAGATGTAACAACTTACGAGTTATGGCTTAATGGAATGGGGGACACTCATCCAACCTCCAAGACGAGCTGCAACACCCGGCACTAGCACCGACCAACTCACTCCAAACAACCACCCAATAGACTGATGGAGCGTTCGACAGGCGCCACCCAGCGTCAAACCCGAGGCTGGCGAGAAACAAAGGAAGATAGTTGCTTCTTCCGGCCACGTCGAGGTTCTAAGCTATTCGACACGTTGATAGGCCCATCTCGACATCCCGTTCTCTCGCTTCTCCTTCCTTCCCTCTCCTCGCGTCCCACCCCCTCTCCGACAACTTTAACTTTGTATATATAGTGGTGCGTTGGTGGTCTATGGTCACTTATTACACCACCAGCTTATCGAGGTTAGAACGGCAACGTAAGGCAGGGGATTATTATTATTATTACTATTATTATTATGGTATGTATCTAAATATATTTGGGCGTAATAGGGGAAAACTTTCTAAATTATTGTTCTGCTCACCTAATCTTAGTTTGAATATGTAAACTTACTACGTCATGCGCTTCTCGCTGTTGTCAAAATGTCGTCGCCTTTCTGCCATTTTTTTTGGGCTCCAGCCCTATTTATTGCGCCTATTGGCCTTATTGGTATATTTACAGTCTATTAAATACGCAGAGTAAAACTCTGCTTCTTGGGCTTTCTTTCCAGCTAGTAATTATTTATGAGTATGCTTAGGATTAGCTGTCGTCTGGGTAAATTACATTATATTAAGAGACAGTACACTAATAGGATAGATTGGGACTTGGCCCACTATTGGTCGTTATTATTGTATAACATGATATTTGTTGGGGGTTATGAACACTTAACACCTGGGTGTTACGTGGGACCTTTGAATATCATTAACTTTAAAGATCACCTTATTGGATTGAACGTTCTTCGAACCTAGGACCATATACTTTCATATAAGTCAAGTAGGATTTTTGTCTGATATGTTTAATTATGTTCATCGCGCATTGTTGCATTGTTGAGTCTCCGTAATCTAAATGGAACTACTTCTCGTTAGGAAGGTAGACGCGCTTCACGCTCTATGTTTGTTGATATTCTATAATATGTACCTTTTCATTGTTTATGACAAGTAAAGATATGTTAATAAAATGAGGCCATTTCTCCTGATTTTCCAGTTATCCTCACCCTAGTACAGGAAAGGAGGGGTTGTATACTTATCTATATTATCACAAATTTTTCAAAATTATCTTAACTGTAAGATTTTAATGGTACTGCTTTCTTTATGTTTTGTGTATTTTGTTAAAAAAGTTTGGTTTTGATTGTTTAACTTTATTTCATGATGAAATATTCATAATGTCTTCTTAATCTTATAAATTTAAACTAATGTAAAATTTCAATTTCTCTAAATCCATAGTCTTATAAGTGATCTCTAGCTCTTTGGATCATGATTGTAATAAATTTTCAAATAAAAATAATTATTATTACTAGAGAAGGGTCAGAATTGCATCCCCTCTTCGCCTATTTTGTTTCGTAGGATTAAACAAAGCTTTACACCTTAATTTCCTTGTCAGAGATTTTATTTGTTTAATTTTATAACACTGGAAAAGAAAAACATAAAAAGAGCATAGAAATCAAATTCATTTTCTAATAAATGAATTAAAAAGTATATATGTATTTGCTTATATTTCAGAAATTATTATTTTTATAAAAATATATTTACAAAAAACTATTTTTTCTCTTTACTAGTATAATATCAAAACAGTAATATCAAAATTATTAAAGCGAATTTTAAGAACATCTATTTTTTTTTATTTTTTCCCTTCAGTAAATAACCCTTAAATTTACGGTTAGATATCTAATCCCAAAAGCCTCTCGGAGGGACCTCATGATAAACCCAGATACCAAGTTTCTGCCCAAATGGTAAAATGGTTTCAGCTCTAGCCCGAGGTACAGACAGACAGATGGCATTGTGAAAACAACTTTTTGGGTTTCAAGTGTCTATGAAACGTTGGCATTTATCAAAATATCCAGTTCAATTTTTTTTCCCAACACAATACTTTCTCTCCGAGGTGTTGAAAGAAAGTAAAAATGACAATATAAAAACCTGATAATCTTCGCAAACATATTGAACACTGACACTAAATTTGTGTAGTAATGTTTACATAATTTATAAAAAATTAATGATAAAAAATGGTGGTATCTTTCGCACACGTACTAAACACTGTCAATAAAATTAATTGTCTCAATGTTCGCATCCTTACTATAAATTGATAATAACATTTTTTTGTTGTATTGTTCACCCGCTTATTAATCACTGACAATTATAAAAGTGTGCTAATGTGCTAAAACTTACTAAACATAGAGTATAAATTAAAAAAAGTGGTAGTCTTCGCACTTTATTATAAACTGAATTTTTTTATATAATTTTCCAAAATTTATTAATTAATGAAACTACAATGTTATTGTAATGTTCACATACATATATATTAAAAACTGACAAAATATATGTGAAAATTTGCACAATAATAAAACATTGACAGTAAAATGTTTTTAATGTTCACACATGTATTAAACACTAACAAATAAACGGGGGGACGGGTAGTAAATTTTACACACTTATACACTGGTAATGGATAAATGTGTAGTGTTGTTTCCACGATTATTAAACATTGCAAAAAAAATTAATATTGTTGAGCCCACACTTCTCTTGGACCCTTCTGAAGCTGTGAGAGACAATGTGTCAGCCCCCGTTTACGGGGTGTCGATAGTAGGAGTTCGCGCACTAGACTTGGGGTGCGAAACAAGTCGTTATGAAGGGGCTGTACGAAGAAGTCACTCAGAATGTTGTCAAACAAGTCTTTATTAAGGACTCTAATTCTACCTCTTGGTTGATTCGGTTACACAACTGTACGTAAAAAGAAAGCCTCATCTCCGTTCCCACGCGTGATAACATCGCAATGAACCCGACTTGCTCTCAACAAGCCATAGAAAAGGGATAAAGCCCGTATCACACGACACTAGCTATAGTACATGAAATCCAGTGTGCTAGCTAGCACTAGCTAGCACGTCATCATCTAGCGTCGTGTGAATCAGAAAAAGTATACTGGTTCTGCCACTTGGTACTGGCTACCATACTAGTTGTGAGGATAGAACATGCGCTATTTTCGTACTAGTTCCGACACTAGTTTGTGTAATTCGACCAATCAATGCCCGCTCAGACTATGTGTAGAGTAAATAATAGAAATGGCGCCGACATGGTCTTCGGATGTGATTTTGTTGTTGGCGGAAAATTATTCTAAACATCCTTGTTTATATAATACCAAATTGCCACAATATGACAATATATTTAATATATATAAATTCTATTTAAAACATGTCATCTAAAAATGACAAACTGTGTTCCAGACCCAATTTTAATCTAAATAAACTTGATAGCATGCCAACCTTGGATTTTTTTTCTAGAATATAAAGTGTGTGTAGGCTTAAAAAAGAACATTTGTGAATCAAGGATACTGTACTTGGACACCCATGGGCTTAGGGGCTTCTGACCACATCGTAAATAAATGAATACAAATTTAGGGAGATACTAAACGTTTGTGTCACCCCGAATGTATACTACCTAACCTCCGAATGTATCATATTTAGCATCCTGCGACCATTATTTCGTCTTTCCCAACAAGTCCCGTGTCCATATTCTTTTTCTTAGGCTCCCTCTCATATTTTTCAATATCTTTATTAGCAATTAATGCAGCTGTTGCACCCGAAATTAATCTCTGAAGTTCCATAAATATTTGCACTAGAACCTAGTACCAAACTAGCAGCGTGTGAATACTCTAGTCCTGTTTCTATTATACTAGCTAGTATACAGATATCTAGTCGCTAGCTAGCACACTTGATTTCTAGTACGAGCTAGTGTCATGTGATACGGGCTTAAGTAACAAAAAGCCCAGAACCGAGAGCCAACGGTTCGTGAACAGCCGACGTATATGGACGTGAGTCCAAAACCAGAGTGAGTGGACGAGCAACGCAACTAGTGATGGGCAGAATCGGATGAATAGAATCGATTCATTCAATTATTCTGAATAATCGATTCATTCGATTCTTTCAAAATCATTCGAATTAAAAAAATAATTCGAATTAAAACATAGCTGACTTGATGTGAGCTGGCCGATTCATTCTCTTACCCCACCCTTGCCAGAAGTGCTGAGGAAAATCAACCTTATGCTTATGAATGTTTCCAGGCTATCTCTATACAGGTCTTCAATTCTATTAGGCTCTTTTTCAATAAATAGTCCCCATTGCTACACAATAATCGACCTTACGCATTTGAATGATTTTAAGGCTAATTTAATACAAAGTTTAAGTGGTTGTACAGTTTACAATTGAATAACAGCCAAAAATAATTCGAATGAAAACTACAAAATAACTCGATTATTTTGCTACATTACTGCGTGGATTGTTCTTTTTATTTTATTTAAAATTTTACCTTCCTAACTAAATAATCGCATATAGCACGAATGGTTTGAGAGATAATTTTTTTTAACGTTGACTTAAATTTATTAGGTAGATAAGTACATACTTTTTTTTATGTATTTAATAAAATATTGCCCGGCCGTAATATTCAGATCGTATTATAATTTTATTCACTGAACTAATTTTTACGATTGTAAGCTTATATATTTTTGTTATGTTTAGGAAATATTAAAGGGTAGATTATTTCGACTCTTTTAAACATAGAGGGAAATATATATTTCTTATTTAATTATTAATCGTACGCAAAAGTATTTATATTAATTGCGAGCTACTTATTTGTGAAATGAGTTCACTTATTCACTGTATAGAATTTTGTTGCGGCTGTTCTTTGGTCTTTGACACTGTCACAAGGAACTAAATGTAGTAATAGAAAAGTTTTGGTAAGCTTCAATTCAAACGCAAAGGAATGCGTGTTGGGAGATCTGACAGCAGGGTAAAGAGAATAGTAGAACAAAGCAAAACGAGCAACTAGTAACTACTTTTAGAAGTAGTAAATATTCGATTATTACCGACGCTTAACTACTTCTCAAAATCATTAGAATAATTCTTTCGATTCATTCGATTATTTTTCAAAGAATCAAATGATTATTCGATTAAAACTTAAAATATCCAGTGATAACAGCGCTTACAAGCGGGAATTATTTAAATCAACTCACTTTCAAAATGTTCCACTTGAGAAAGACCAGCTGAGAGATAAGAGCTGCCGTCTTTCCGAGTACAATAGTCCAGGTAGCGGTAATACCTTACCCCACCTCACCCCCCTTTCATTGATCAAAACTTTTCAAACAACAAGCGACACTGTCTTGGAAATGCACTTGTAAATTAATCATTACATACCCGCTTCGGTGGCGTAGTTGGCTAAAGCGCTTTCCGTGTTGAGCTCGAATGCTGACGATGGGGAGATCCAGGTTCGATTCTCGGTCAGGTGTACTGAAGGTGATTTTCCTAAAATGGTTTTCCACCCTCCCTCCATGTAAATGCGGGTTCACGTATTCAACCTTTCCAATTCTTAATCCATTAGAGTAATTAGTGCTTAAAGCATATAACCCGGACGTGTAGTAAGACGCGGTGCTAAATAAAAAGTTAAAATTATTAAATATTTTCTGACCAGCATCACTTCACTTTTTCATTAAACTGAATTTCAAATAACTGGAATATCAATGTTCGAATCCAGATCGGGTGTAATAAGAGTGTTTTTTCTTAAAATATTTATAACTCTATTTCAACGCAAATACGGGCACATTTCCCAAAAAATGTTACCTTCCTAATTCCTTTTCCATTGTAGTAAATACGCGGATAGATGTAATGGGAAGTAAGACACAGCGCACAAAATATATCAGTAACTAAAGTTAAATACTTAAGTTGTATAGGTTGCATTTATTTTTATACTTTGTTGTCAAATTAATATAAGCAAAATACACAAGTGATATGCTACTTTATTAACTAAAAAAAGGTTTAATGCAGGTAAAATACAACGAAAAGAGTTTCCTAAGTATATATTTGGTAGAGCTAACACCCCCTTATTTTAAACACGGGAATGATTATATTCAACATTATATTATACTAATACCCGCCTCGGTGGCATAGTTAGCTAACGCACTAGTTCCGTGTTGAGCTAGGCTGCCGAGGACGGGGAGACCGAGGTTCGAATCTCGCTCGGTTGATCTGGGGTGGTTTTCCCTAAATGGTTTTCCACTCTCCCTCCACTCAAATGTAGGTTCACGTCCTCTATATCCAACATTCTCTAATCCTAATCCATAAACGTATTTAGTACTTAAGCGTATAACCCGAACGGATAGTAAGACGCGGTATTAAGTATCACTTATTATGTAATATTAATTTGTAATGGTACCTAGTTAATAAAATCGGTTTTAAATCAGTTAATAGTAAACTCAAGTCTGAAAATGAAGTTAATCTCCCTAAACGCGCTTTAGGATTACACAACAAAAAGCTCATAATTTTTTGTCCAATTACGCTTCTCCAGCACCTTCTCGTGTCTGTATGGAAAATTAAATATCTATTAATTTTATTAAAGGGGAATATAAATATATATTTAAAAAAATTACACTGAAAACTCTTTCGGTATAAGATTATTTTACTAGAATATAACAATATTTTCATACAATTAATAATGGCAGATTTTATTTAATATATATATATATATATTATTTTAAATATATATATCACAATAAAAGAGTTTAGTAAAGTGAGTAAAATTGTTGATAATACAAAGTATATGAAAAAAATACTCTTAACTTTACCCAATCACAGCTATAGTGTTTGGTATAAAAATTATCTACTAAAGTAAAGAAAAAATTCTAATTATGAAGTTTGAATGGGTTTGAAACTAAAATTATAACCAATACCATCAAAAGATCAATACAGTAATAATACAGAAATAAGATTTAACAGAAATTTGATTAAAATGTGTGTCAAACTAATTTGGAAATTGATATATTTCATAATATTTTGGTCACTTTGATTTCGTAATGTACTAAATCGAGCTTTGACGTTTTTAGCTATAACATCCTTACTTTATTGGTGAACAATTAACTGTCATAATTTTGAAAGTTCCTTTGTGTACAATCCTAAGATAACCATGGCAATCACAACTCAGTTATTGCAATTAATAAATAAAAAATCTCCGAAGGAAAATATTACTTAATTTACAATCTGAGTGCACAAACGAGCGCAATCACAGGGCGGCCATCACACTCCATTGACAATTGTAAATTTTACCTAAGCACGATCATAGAAACATGTTTGAAAAAAGAGCATCACATTTCATCAATGAGCATAAATTAAATAATAGACTCTTTTACAGAAACATATTAAGTATGAAGCATCATTATTATCCAAAGAGAATCATGGTCATCAAGCTATGTCTCCTGAATTGATTTATTTTAATTGTTATGTCGCTCCTAGATATGCGATAACAGATATGGATTTGTAAATCTAATGTATCCACTTTAAGATAGTCTTTAGTTTGTGTGTTGATTTACTGTTAGTACTTAGACTCTCTTACCCTGTCTTTACAAATTTAGTGTTCCAAATGTCTTACTACAGTCCAATTTTTATAAAAAGAGCCTTTTAGAAAGTAGATGTATTTGTTGCGGTTAACATCGATAGCATTTTCTATTTTGTTATTTTTTTTTAGAAACACACCTTAATATTCGTTCGAGATATACGCTTATGTACTACTAATTACGCTATTATGTTAGGGATGAGGGGGGTTTAATTAATATAAAGTGTACTCGCATTTGGAACATATCGAGTTTTTATAGCTTAGGAAATTTTAGAGGCCCCTCCGATTTCCCAGCAGTAAATTTTCGAATTCCAAACTTTCTAACTTATATGGTTATGTGGGATGGTGTTTTTATCAAATTGGCAAATTTAAATATTCTTTCATGCATTAAATTATATTTTCTTAGGAAAAATGGCAATTTACTCTCATTTCCAATCCCCTCTGTCCCCCTCACCCTCCTTACAATCTCCCACCTTAGCTTCCACAATTCTAATTTAAAACTTTAAGACTTATTTGGTTATTTTATATGATATTTTACGTGGCTACCGAATGTCAACCTAACCACATCGTAAAGAATGTTATATTTTGGTTGTATACATTTTAAGCGCTACCATTTCCTGAGCTTCAATTTTGAAATTCCACTTGTTCAAGAATGTAGGAAACGCAGAAAATGCCAATGATTTTGCAGTTTTTTTATCAATACTTTTTTGCCAAAACAAATAAATATCTCTCTAGTAGAAATATATAGTTTAATTTTCTTCACTTGGTGATATAAACAGTTGTTGGAACATCTGTCGCGAGCATAGCGGCATTAGATGAGATTTTTTTTTAATGAATTAACGTGAACAATGTAACACTCTTTAGCGACTCAAACCTGTTTTATTATTCAATCACATTGCAACATTTAAAACTTATATCTCTACAAAAATTGTATTTATATAGCTTTGCAAATATTTTGAGGAGACCTTCATTCCCTATTTTCCGAGCCTTCCTTTGGAATTCAAGCCTTGATAATGTTTGAGTTGTTCTTTAAACCCGCCTAACTTATATTAATCATCTAACACTTGGAGAAGTAGTTTAGTCTTTTATGTTTAAAAAATTTGAGACCCCCTATATCACCAGCCTCCTTAAAAATAACTAATATTTGAAATGTATTTGTAGTTATTTGAAGTTATCCCTCTACATTACTTGCAAATTTAAATTTTCTACCTCCTTGTTGTACAACCTTATTCCCCCCCACCCCCTACCCACTCCCTAATATCTGTAGTCTCATTTTGAAATTAAAAATGTTCAGACTTTATAGTTAATTTGGGCGATCTCCAGTTTTATACCACACATAAAATTATTTTATCCACTGGTTTTGAAAATTTTAGCCTCCTCCCACCATTTCTATAACTCCCAATTCAAAATCTCAAATTAAAACTTTTGGCTATCTGAAGCCGTACCTCTACCAGCATGCAAAATTTAGACTTTCTACCATACTTAATTCTTTTTATAAACTCCTCTATTTTATAGACTCCTATAATAAAATTTAAAAATTATGAACTCTTATAGTCATTTGGAGTGGTATTTTTGCCTATATGCAGAATTTTAGTTTTATACTACACTGAGAAGAGGTTGTTTCTAATAGTTTTGTAAGTTTTTAACCACTCAACCCACTTTTACAAACCCCTTTGAAAAATATTAAATTATAACATTCATTTGTATATCTGGAGTTTTATTCCTACCTGTCTTTCAAATTTTAATTTCTAATCTCATCTCAAGAGTTATTTCTAGCTGTAACTTCCTTCTCCCCCATTTTCGATAGCAAAAATTTAAATTTCACATTTTTTTGTTTATTTAGAGTGCTCCGTATACCTAAGAATTTAAGTTTTCTACCACACAGAGAAGTTGTTGAATACTTTAGTTGTTGTAAATGTTGAGCCTGCCCCCTTCCCCTACTATTTCTTAAACTCCCAACTATAAATTTCAAATAATAAGATTTATTTGGTTATATCGAAAGTTCTTTCTACCTACTTGCCAAATTTAAATATTCTATCCATCTAAAAGTTGCTTTTATTTTTATAACCCCTTACCCCCCTCGCAACCCTATTTCCCGGGGTGCCATTTAAAATTAAAATTGTACAGACTTATAGTAATTTTACATGCCCCTTTAATTTGTTTATACATTTCAATTTTCTACCACACTGGGAATTATTTGTTTTTATTAGTTTTATAAATATTTCAGCTCATTTTTCTAACTATCATTTAGAAATTTCAATTTTTAAGACTTATTTGGTTATTTGGAGTTGTCCTCCTAAACGAGTGTCAAATTTAAGTTTGCTAGCACACAAAAGTATTTTATTCTGTTTATATCCCCTTCCATATGTCTCAGGGTCGCACTTATTAAACAAAAATGTTCATACCTTAATAATTATTTGGAGTGGTTCCATTTGCTGCCTGCAAAATTTCAACCTTCTATCACCCTGTAAAGTATTTATTTATATTAGTTTTGGTAGTCTTGAACACACTTTTTATCAAAGCACTGTGACCGAGTCACAACATGGAAGTAAAATAATTGCATTGACTCACCATCTCTGCCTCCATTTGACTGTTCTGCGAGGCTCCTCACAAACACATCGCCTCACCACCCAGGCCGTTTTCAACTGAGACGAGGAACCTTCACCCAAGTTACGCCTCTAAGCTGCCCCACCCCAGAAAAGAAAATAAGAGACGGTCGACATGCGCAGATCCGTGCGCGCCAGTGACAGTGCAGTGAAATCGTCAGTCGGGTGGAGCGAGATTTGAAATCTCGCCCAGAATGTGTGAGGGCATTCCAGAAAAGTGCACTCCCCTTCTCCCTTTCTCCTGCCTTGCTTCCCGCGCTGTGAGATCACGTGACTCTACCTTGGTGTATATAATGGCTGGACTCTAAAGCCATGACACACATTTCTCCGCATTCTCTAGGTGAGACACTTAGTGTCAATTTAGATTTAGTTTACTTGTATCAAAATTCTGTTTGGGTAACGATGAATTCTAAATTACGTTTCGGGCGATACCTTTTAATGGTTTAACTTTATTTATTGTATATTGGAACTGCGATTTTTTGTAGAATTCATGGCAGCACAGTTTGGGACTTAGGGATATTACTATTTAGGCTAACGTATCTCATCCGCTTCACGGATTGTTTTGGAACCATTAGTACCGCCATGTTTGATGTGCGGGATATTAATTATATTGTACCTTTTGAGTACTTGGGTAAAATCATGTGGAAAGGTCATGTTACTATCATTATTGGGAGATTGAATTACCATTGATCTGAACCTGGTTGGTCAAAACTGGGGCCGCGAGCCCACGCCCTTAGTGTATTAGTATTGTTAATAGCTAGGTTATTCAATTTTATGATGCATCTGTATAATGGCTCTTGGTTCCATTTTTTGAGCCTTAGAATGGCTGTGATGATAACCCTTTTTGGGGACTCTCTCTTTTTCATAAGTTATTGGGGAGTCACCGATGGCGAATAGTCTATGTCTAGTGTTTATTGCTAGTATGCGGGTTATTGTTCCTATATTGAATTATTATCATTATGCATTACGGATTTCTATGAAGGTCAATTTGAATGTTTGTTAATACTGTGGGTCCCTTCGGCGGCCATCTTATTACTCGGGGTCGTGCCCCAAATCTTTGTTTGTATATTATTTTTAATGGCCTTATTTTTGCCAGCGCCTAACACTTGGCTTGTCCCACTCTTTTATCATCGAGTATTGTTATTGTTATTATTGGAAATAAACCAACTCTCTTGTGACCAACCTGACTTTTATTTGAGATATAAATAAAGGGGGGGTTACAGCACCACGGGACCATTCGTGGGGATGCCATACATAAATTAATTTCATATTATTATTCTGCGACCCGATAACCCTCCATATAGGCCCTATCAAATTTCATCTTGATAGGAGGGCATCTAATTTACTCCCCACTTTACACCCCTTTAGGTGATTAAATTTGAAATCCTAAAAATAACTCCCCCGATTCTATCAGAAACATTCATTTTAAATTTCAAGGTGCTATGTCCACTAGTTCAAAAAATGAATGGTCTGTGAATTTTGAAAACTTTTGAACCCCCTTTTTCATCTCTTACAGTTTGATGAATTTCACAAAATTCGGTCCTATCTCTGGTCAAGAACCAAAAATTAACCTTTACTAAAAATTTCAAAAGTCCATGTCTGAAACCAGCTCTTCCAACCAAACCACAAAGTCCCCCACATAATGTATTGTCTCTACAGGCAAAATTGGCCCTGTAGTTTGGAGTTGTAAGCAATAATGTCTTATTTCCGTATATCCACACTCGTGTTATTATTATTATTAAATCAATATTTAGTTTAATATAATAGGGAAAATATAATAAATCCTCATATTTGTGCTTAAAACTTCTAATATTTAGATATATTATTTTTAAATAGCAGTTGAAATGGACTATTTGGCTGAGATTAACTTTGTATACATTTTTTTCAATAGGTGATTCTTCTATGATATTAGTTTTTGTATCCACTAAATGATAGATAATGTTTCAATAAAGACTAAACTACAAACAAGTTTATAAGTTGTATAGTATTAACTAGTGTCCATATTATTAAGGCTAATAACTAGCCTTAATAAATAAATCGTATGGTGCACCAAATAGACTTTCTCTCTACTTTGTCTATAAATGGAAACATTTACTCAAAACTCGTAATATTTGTGTAACCAGATAATATACATTTTTGCAGAAACATGATGGAAAAAATGAGCATTACATTCCACCAAGAGGCATAAATGAAAGAAACGTATTGTTCATTATTATTATTTTACAAATTTTACATATTCTCATCAAAAAGCATAATAATAAACTCCCGTTTTCGAGACCTAAATTTTAAAAAAAATTGTTAATAGTTCGGAAGCTAGGGATCTTTCAAGAATTACGTAAGGATTTTTTGGGTGGGGGAGATAAGTAATTTCTTACGTTTTCGTGGGGGTGGGAAGACTCCATCTTAACTAAGGATTTTATCAATGTTTATGGTTAGAAAAAATCTTTTAAAAAAACGCTTTTACAGGCGCGCAGTCAAAAAGGTTGCACCTAGCGATGACAGATGGTGCTGAAAGTAGCCTATATATACACATAGCTATACAAAACTATAAAATGTAATTTATTTATATTGTGTTAAACCTAATTAAAATTACTTTCACGATGGAGTAAAATATCACAATTTAAGAAGCAAAAAGTAGTAAATATTACATTCGCCATTTATGTAAGTTTTTGAGTTTATACAGTCATCATGTCCCATTATATGAATATTGTATTTATTTTTAACTTATCAACTATAGTTCTATGGTCTTATAAAGAGTGTTTAGTTAGAAACCGATGCATATTTGAGCTTTTACACACTTTAACAACTAAAGTGTTTTATTGAAACATACTTCTTATCCAAGCCTACTATTTAAAAGCCAAAGTTGTTAACCTAAAGCTTAAAACAAAAAGCTGGTTTTGTTTGTAAAACAATCACAATCATTCAACATTAAAACTACTTATAAATGATTACATTATTTCAACGTTTCAAAATGGAACACGGTATAAATATTAATTTTGAGACAAGAGTCTAGATTCAAAGAGATATGTTAAAACACAGTTAATTTATTACATTTAATTTGGATCAAAATCATCTTAAAGTCACAAGTATTCAACTCTCCAAAGTTCACTCAACGAGATGAGATTATTGGTGTAATATTTTCCATATTTTCTGCGTACGTTTCCCTAAACATTAAATATTCTCCTTTGCAGTCCACAAGTGATTGTGGATTCTAACTTTAAGGAGGTGGCTTTGTGCAAAATAGTTAGTGGTTTTTGCATTGTCTAAGCCAACGAGGCTATATTATCCTTATTTTCTTCAATGCCTTTCCTAACATATACCAATACCTTCTTTGTGTTGCACATAAGGAAATTGCTCAATAAATATTTCTAGGATATGTGTGTGATCATATCTGTAGGGGATTTGAGATTCCTTAAGTCATCACGCCCTTTATTGAAATATGCTCTATGAACAATTAGATAATCATGTCAAGACTCAATGTTGACATCACACTTTGTTAAATTATTCATGCATAGTTTACAGTGAAATTTCCGTTCTATCTTGTATGCGAGATAGCCAGCAACATATCTAAAAGATCGAACGGTAAAACCAATAGGTATATAATCTTCATTTGTGATGATAAAAAAAACGTTAAAACTGTATGTGTATAGTTACATACTCGTTAGCTCCTATTTAAAAACCATTCATTTAATAACAGCATATGTTAGATAGTAAATAGAAAAGCATTTTGAGATACCTATTTATTTTGTATCTCATGTATAAAAATAATATCTATGTAGGCAACAATCGGTTTACCCTGAAAGGTGACATCAATAATTTAATGGACTAGACTAACTTACAGCCATATTTTATAAGCCACACTGATACATCAAAGTTTATAATAATAAAAGGAAGTGATTGTCAGTGTGTGTTTGTGTACGATGCCCAGCCAAATCTACGGCACGCAAAGATCTGAAATTTTTAACATAGGTGGATGGAAGGATCTCCGATTGCACCTCGAAGCAGGATTGATAGATTTTCAATTATCTTTTTAATTATAATATTTTAAACAAATTTTTGAAGAGAATATTTTGTTTTAGAATTACGTTTCAGAGATACGGGCACCATGGGATGGGTGGTGGGGGGGAGGCGGGGATGTCTATATAATTATTATGCCTTAAGGGGTCACGGACAACGCCGTGCAGGTTTGCCAGTAATTAATAAAAGAAAGCTTGCTAACTTTTAAGATAAATAGAGTGTCGGGTATAAAATATGTTGAATAATTGCTTCAATAAAATGTACATAATTTTATCTTTACTATATGATTAATTAAACTTATGAACTGATTTAACTTTTATTAACAGACAGAACCCCCTTTCAAGGTCGAATGATAAGGCAGAATTCAAAAATAAACGGCCCGCGGGACATAGCTGACTTGCCCATTTGTCTGCATTATCTTATTAATATCCGGCCTGCATCCATGCACTCACACAAAATACAATAATTTAACGTTAGTGTTTACTACTTAATTTTAAATAATAGAAACCATTAGAAATATTTAAAACTATCCTATATTTTTGTTTTAACTTTATTTACTTGAGTGTGAGAATTTTAATTTACACCAGGAAATCACCAGTTTTTAAATTATTTCAAGTATAAATTAATGATTTTAAATACATAGCATCAAATAGATATTATAGACCTGCATTGGTGGCCACGCGGTGTGGTACTTAGCCTTCCTCTATCAAATAGTCATGTTTTGATAGGGTCACAATTTGTGTGATTTTTAATGCGGTTCTATATAATATATACCACATTTAAACACACACTTTATAATTAAAATTTAAACTATTTGACTGGTTAGAACTTTCACCCTTATTTTGATGAAAACAATATTAAAAAATATCTAATCACTACTTAAATAAAATATTATTTCTAAACGTCTGCAATTCTTCTCAGTGCTCCTTAATAAATAATTGCAGTTGACAGCCAGTCCCTTTGTTTGTTTTTTAAAAAAAGGTCCATCGTGTTCCAAGTTTTCTTTGTAATGTACAGTAAGAGTAGTAAACTTATTTGTATGGCAGTATTATGGTACTTATGAAGAGGGGGTGGGGGTTAGAGACGGGGAAGGGTGCTACCTGAAGTTTGCTAGGTGACCGTAAGCCAGCAGGAGCTCATATTTTGTATCTGCCTTCAAGTACATTCGAGTTTAAACTGAGTCATCGCATCTAGTGATCCCAACGTTGAAGGAGTAAATCCTCGAAAAGGATTGCAACATTTTTACCTAGGGGCTGTGGCTCTGTTATTTCCTTCTCTGTGGACGAGGCCATGCGCAGCCAACCGCGAACGGAAAGAGGAGGAAGGGGAAACGGGCAAACCGTGCTGTGCGCGATCCCAAAGATAAGGAACGAGGAACTCGGCACATTTTTCGCTCACATTTTACTAACAATGACAATAAAAATATTACTGTAGTGTTTGTACCCTTATTAAATATTAAACACGGAAAATAAAAAAGAGGTGGGGTAATGTTCACACCATTAATAAGCTCAAACAATGAATTTGCAAGAGCCTGTGTCGTTTGGGATCCAAGGTGCAAGGCCCGGTTTCTCACATCTCCTTTCTCGTCGAAGCCCCAAATATATCGCGAATTTAAGTTCTAAATTTGAAATATTTATCTAGAAATATGTTGAATTAAAGTAGAAACGCAATATATCTTGGCGAGAAGAGATGATAACCAATAAGCTTGATCAAATTTGAATACATAGCTAAATGGATGTAGAATCTGATAACTGATAATTTGACATGATCATTGTTTGTAAACAAACTCTATGATAGGGTGTAAACCTCTTGTAACAATTAACTAACATTATTGGAAGTGTGATGAGAAAACCAGACAAGAAGTTTAACAATCATAAACATAGTTTTGTTTTATTTAGGACAAAATAGAAGGTAAATACATAATTTGAGCAAAATATAACAATAAGGTGTGAAGTGCTTCTCCTTTCAAATTTAAATAACTCTGCTGAGATACAGGAATTAATTGATATTACAATATCTGAAAATAAAAAAGAGAAACATATTGTTATATTCTGGTTGTCAGTTCAACAGTAATATAAATCACCATCATGGAAATCTATGGTTCCTTATATGGTTCCCTTGCTTATGGCATTAAGTGCAAGCAATAATACTACATTGCAACTATTAGCATACATCTAAATTTAGGCAATAAAAGATAAACATTTACGTGCCTTTAGATCTAAAGAAATCATCATAACGTTGAACCAAAACAATAAATAGAATAAGACGTAAGGCCAAGACTCAACTCTAACACCTAAGTGCCCTGTGCTCTCAGTTAAATAGATAACTCAATAATCCCACATACACTCAATACGCAAACAAGAAAGGACGGGCGGTAAGCCCGAGACGCCGAGTACGCCAAAGCGTGACCGAAAATATATACATGAAATTAAATATACATTATGTATGTATAACAAAACAAAATAGTACAATTAGAATGAATTAAACCTCGTACAAAGAGAGAGAATGCAAGCGCATCCGCATTGACCTGCGCGCAACATTTCATAATTCTAAGTTTAAATATTTATAAGTCCCAAACAATAATTTAGACAAGATGTCGAAAATGGAATTATGAATATTAAATAAATCACGGCCTCTTGTCGCCATCCTCACCAAGCTCGGTCGGTGGTATAATAAGAGACTATTCAAAATCGCGATCACTATATATACATTATTGTATCCACAGAGAGACGTGGCAAGGGAAGGAGGGGGTAAGACGATAGAACAAACATAACAGCAAAGAATGCGTTTGGCTGCAGCTAGAATATTCCAGGTTGTCCTAGCGGCGGAAGTGATAGCTTCGTCTGGACGCGTGGAACCTCAATTGTTTCCGGCCGGCCGCGGATCGAGTCCCGAGCAAACCATCGGTTGAAAGCTCCTCTCAGTTAGTTGTGCCAGTTGGAGAGTGGAGGTCGTGCTTTGGTGTTGGAGTTTGTGTTGTAGCTCATCACGGGTGTCGGTGAGTGTTGACCCATTTGATATAACGTCAACTTGTAACTAGTTACAAGGGATGTTCGATATTTTCAAAAATCGATTCTTTGCCCTCGATTAATCCTTTTTTTGTATCTGATTCACATATCGATTCTTTTTCTAGCGATTTCAAAAAGATCGAATTGAAATATCGAAAGAAATTAAAACCTTGAATATATTCAGGGAAATTTAATTTTGTTTGCCTTAGGAAATGTTTTTTGTTGACTATTAGTATTAGGGAAATTTCGAAACCAATTCTTGCAATCTTGGGCTACTAATTAGTTATTAATTGATTTCAGTTAGTAAAGTAATGTAACGTAAAGAAAAGAATCCACTGATCTGCTCTTTTTACGTCTAGGTTCTATAAATGATCAAATTACGTTTTTATTCTGTAATATTTTTATGGTGACGTGTTGGCCAACAAGTCAATAGTTTGAAAGCATTTAATAAAAAAAACTCATTTCCCCATGGAATTTTAGTAATTATAGAATGCTCACGTTTACAATCTACACTTCACTAAGCTAGCTAGTGAGTCCCAAGTATTGAGACACACCTTCTCACAAAAAGGTGTGAGGTTTCCTCAAGACGAATGCCAACAAGTGTGTTTAGTTTTAGTACAATATCTGGTTCTCTAACAATTAATTCAAACAAATAAGGTGTACTGATTTCACAATTTCTGACAGAATAATTTACTGTGACTGAGGAAAGAAAATAAGTACGTCTCTCTCTCTGGGGTCTAGTGGTAGAGGTTCTGGTTTGTCTCCAACATATAGCTTGATTTTCCTAGGAATCTTCTGGTATCTCCTAGATCCCCAATCTCTCTTTTGAGTTGGAGGACAAAAACCTTTTAAAAAAATACATAATTTTACTAACTGCCTCCTTCTCCTTACATAAATATGGTTTTCCACCACCACTGAGTCTTCTCTTTGAGTAAAACATTTGAAGTGCTCAATGTGAATAAATTACTTTAGTAAGTCTACCACTACACACAAGTGCATCTAAATTTACAAATTGGAAAAAAGAACAGAAACAAAGTGTACATTGTATGTAAAGTCACACAAAATATTTAAATCACTGACCTTTGGGGTTACCACAAAAATAATTTAATTATCTTTCAGAGGCATTTAATAAGTCATACATTTTTGCTGCCTCCTCCCACCCCCCTCTAAATATATTTTGACATCCCCGCCCCTCAATAAATTTTTGACGCTTCCACCACCAATCAACTCGATTAATTTTTTACGCCCCCACCCTCGACACATTTTTGCCACCCCCTCCCATCAATACATTTTGACGACCCCAACCCCACCCACGGTACATTTTGACGCCTCCCACACCCCTCTCGTTGGGACAGTTTTGTTACCTCCCCTTCCAACGATATATTTTGACGCCTCCCCCCACTTCTTCCTGCGGTGTAAATTTCTAGGAGCATCACTTTTGGTTTTTAGTGTAGTCAGATAAAGCAAACTTTATTTATATGAATTGAGTTGCCTATTTACAAAAGCAGCTATATCTAAAAATATTTTAAAAAAATGAGATATTGGTATCTCTGGATTCTTTAGCTCATTGGCTACGAGTTTAACCTCTTAAATCGGAGCAAAAATAGTTATGAGCAGTATAAAATCAAGGTATAAAAGTGGGTCAAGTAGCAAAAAAAGTTAAATCCACACTGTTTACTGTTGCAAATGAGGTTATATCCACCAGTCACATCTACAATTGCAAAATCAATTAAATCCTTATGTCAAAATGTCAACCTTATACTTCAAATTGCAAAAGCAGCTAAATTTTTTGTTGTACCAATAAGGACCATTTTTATCGATAATCTATCTACAATTAAAATTATTTTACTTTCAAATACAATTATATGAGCTTTAAAAATAATTATGAAAGTAATATGTTGGTTACACTGGAGAACAGCTGGTATTTTAATAACAGATCGAAATTTATTTGTGTATTACTTTACAGTCTTATCGTAGGTAATTTCTTCAAAAATAATGGATCAAGACCTTAATGGCATATCTGAGGAAGAATGCATTGTTGAAACTCATCCTAACAAGTCGAGGAAGAAGAAAACACGTCCAGAAACATGGAAAAGGAACAACATTGAAAGAAAGAAAGGCCAGGTATGTGAACAAACTTCATATGGTTGTCATTGTACTTTTACTTTAATCACTTAAATAAATAGTATAGTATGTAATTCACTATTATTTTTTTCAGACACCGTCCAAAAGGATTTCCAAAGATGCCCACATGCGATCACAGAGGTAAAAGTGGATATAAGTGCAGCCAGCTTTCTATGCTAGTCACATCTACAATTGCAAAAGCAATTAAATCCTTATGTCAAAATGTCAACCTTATACTTCAAATTGCAAAAGCAGCTAAATTTTGTTTTTGTAACAATAAGGACAATTTTTACCGAAAATTTATCTACAATTAAAATTATTTTACTTTCAAATACAATTATATGAGGTTTAAAAATAATTATAAAAGTTGGTACAAGAAAGTAATATGTTGGTTACACTGGAGAACAGCTGGTATTTTAACATCAGATCGAAATTTATTTGTGTATTGCTTTACAGTCTTAACGTAGTTCATTTCTTCAAAAATAATGGATCAAGACCTTAATGGCATATCTGAGGAATAATGCATTGTTGAAACTCCTCTTAACAAGTCGAAGAAGAAGAAACAACGTCCAGAAACATGTAAAAGGAACATTGAAAGAAAGGTCAGGTATGTGAACAAACTTCATATGGTTGTCATTGTACTTTTACTTTGAGCACTTAGATAAATAGTATAGTATGTAATTCACTGTTATTTTTTCCAGACACCGTCCAAAAGGATTCCCAAAGATGCCCACATGCGGTCACAGAGGTAAAGGTGGATATAAGTGCTAGCCAGCTTTCTATGCAAGACATCAGAAAAATCCACTTTAAATATTACAAGGATGCAGACCTACAATCTAAAAAGAACTTTATTTTTCAACATGTTTCAGTTTCATCAGCAAAATGGAGTCGCCTTCTCGAAGGTAGTAACTCCAGAAGGAAGGTGAGTTCTACTTTCTTTTTACCCAAGCAAAGACAAGCTAATAAGGAAAATGTTAAAGTATGCCGATTTGCATTTTTAACAATTCTTCAAGAGATCCGCAATCGTATTCAGAAACTCTGCCACAAATACCTTGAATTAGGAATCACTCCACCTGAAACCCGCGGAGGTCCTCGGAAGCAAGTAATCTATGAAAAGAAAAGGGATGCTGTCAAAGAATTTATTAAGACATTCAAAACAATACAAAAGCACTACTCAATGGGAAGAAAAAATAATACTATACGGCAGTACTTACCAAGTGAACTTAGTGTAGATAAAATGTGGAAGATGTACATGGAAGCAAATCCCTCAGAAGATCTATAGGTCTAGTATGAGTTCTTTCGAAATACTTTCAATAAAAACTTCAATATTGGATTTGATGCGCCCTACACTGACAAATGTTCAACATGCACAAGGCTTGAATACCAAATAGCAAACGAGAATGACAACAATAAAAAGAAGATTTAAACATAGAGTTCAAAGGCCACAAAATTCGTGCTGAAAGGTTTTATGAAATATTGCGAAAAAAGAACGATGATTTTTGGACTGAAAACAAGTTTGCCAAAGGATCCAACCAAATATCCTCAGCTGTTCATCACAGGCTCACACAATGTGAACTGGATGGTCTCACCACAGTCAAACTTTTCTCTGATGGCTGTGGTGGCCAAAATAAGAACAAAACCATGATTGCAATGTTGTCACGATGGTTATTAATGGAAGATCCTATTAGTGTCAAGAAAAGCTTCTTGTACTTTCCAATCGTGGGCCACTCATTCATTCCACCGGATAGAGTGTTTGGCAACCTAGAACATACAGTTTCGAGCAAAGAGTGTTATTGACAACCCAAATGGGTATATCGCAGTGATTGCGGAACACTGTACAATAGAACATCTTGGAGAAGTTTGCCCTGTTCAGGACTGGAAATTATATGGAGACGAAGTTTTGAAAAAACCGGGTCAATGGCACTTTCAATTCCAGAAATCAAAGAAGATTGTTTTTTCAAGGTCAAAGACTAGGAAAATTGTGATGGTTCAAGGAGAACCATTTTATGGGTTTGAATGTGGTGAACCAAAATCCCTGGTCAAGAAGGATAAAACATTCTCAAATGCAAGGATTCCAGAAATTCCAAGAGGTGTCCCAATCAAGCTTGCTAAAGTAAATGATGTGCGCTCTTTGTTAGTTCTTCACTATGGAGAACAGTGGCCAGACGATCCCAAACTCAACTTTTACACCGAGGTTTTTCTTCAACTGGATTCACTACAGCCTGATGAGGAAGATATCCTGCATGATTTGGAAATTAACCTTGAAGATGACCATGAAGTTGTTGCATAAACATTTATATTTCCTGTAATATTAAAAAATGTTCAAAATCTTACTTTTCATTGAACTAAAAAAAACTTTTATGAAACTTGTTTTGCCAATCATGTTTTCTTCTGTCTGTTGTTTTATTTTCATTTGAATTCGACATAAATTTAAAAGAGTATAAGATGTATTTTTTAAATAAGTAACTAAATGTCCAAAAAAATGACTCTTAAGATTTAACTGTTTTTGCATCAGTGTAGAAAATATAAATGGTGGTCACTCCAGTTCCAAAATCAGCTTAATCCTTGGTCCAGTTGCAAAACCAGTCAAGTGTATTTTATTTTATTTAATAAAAATTGGAATTTTTATGCCATATTACACATTTTGTAGAATAAAAAAATTAATTTTTCTTTATTTTTAAGAAACGATTCTTATTTATAGCTTAAATGAGAAAAATTGTAAAAGTTTTTGGGCTCTAGCCAATAATAATTTCAAGTGGATTTAACTACTTTCGCCAATGGGCGACTCAATTGTTAGATAAATTTTTAAAAGATCGATTCAATAAATTCGATCGTTTGCCTGAATCGATACTACGCCTCTTGATTTAAATCGATCCAGAGAATCGATTCAAAGCCCATGAATCGAACATCTCTACTCTATTATCATTGTTTGTAAACAAACTCTATTTCCTCCTTTTTCTTTTTCTCGCGGACCTTTTAAAATTAAAAATGTACGAGATCGATTGACGTTACTGCGTCGTCACATCCCCCTCTATCCCTCTCAGCAAGAAGTTCATTTCTTTCTTCCTCGGATAGCGTCGGCCATTATCATTCTCGTAGAAAATGTTAAAAATAAAACTATATACGATCAGTGTTGTTTTAAAAGTGGACGGAATATTAGAATAAAAACCAGGTAAATAAGTATATTTCTTGTTATGATAAAAGTGTTGTTATTATTACATGGTGTTTCCTTAGACTTTTTTTTTTATCACCACGTCTACTACACTTTTGGGTTATACGCATTTATGCCAATTACGTCATTGTATTAGGGATGAAGATGTTTGATTCTACAGTAAGTGCACCCACATTTGTTTGGAATTAGAGTCAAAAACTTTTAGGAAAATAACCCTCAGTACACCCAACTGGAATCGAACCTCAATCTCCCCATCATCTGCAGTACATTCTAGCCAGTGCGAGAGTGGAGCCAGAGACCAGAGGCTGTCAACCTTTTTGATACCGTGGGCTTTATGGGTTTTAAAAAAATGTTTGGCTGTTTGCTAAATGTTTTGTGAGCTAGATAAGATCAATCAGTCAGTCAGTAGATTGCTGTCCCTGGCCTTAAATCATTTGATCACCAAGCGGGTCCTTTCAATGTCACTCATCAACGTAACAATTTATTGTGAGAATACATCACATAATGTGCTTGTATTGTGGAAATAATTTTTTGTACTACAAAAGCTTTCCCCTTCAAAACTCATATGTGACTCCCCAAACCAACTCTAAGCTAGGCCTATATAATAGATAAGTAAGGTTGTGCCGGGCCTGATCTCAGCGCTCTGACAAGAACACAAAGCATCCACTTCCTTTCTCCTGTACAACAGCTCCAAAAATCTCTGGAGCATAAAGGAACAAGGTTGCCCCGGACCTGTTACAGTGCTGTCTGTGCTAGAGAGGAGGAGTAAGGTTACTTTGGACCTGTTCCAGCGCTGCCTGTAACAACGAGACGAGTAACAAATTTACTCCGGACCTGTTACAACGTGTATTTGATCCGTGAACCAATGACAAAAAGGAACAGCTCCTTTCGTCTTTCAGGAACAGGTTGTGAATGTGATTTCACAACCCATCTCTAGTTAAAATTAGTATGGCCTGCTAGTCGCGTCAAATTTATAAACACTTAAGAATAAGAATCAAATAGCCGAAGTAACCATTTATGCTTTTTAGAGAGGAATTCTCCATCTAGATATATTCTGATAATTTAAAAATGACACCTTGACATGGGAATCGAACCCGGGACCTTTGGCTTAGTACGCCAATGCTCTAACCACTGAGCTATCCAGGAATTGTCTCGTGACCAAGGTCATTCTTCACTCCTATTTTAAGGCAGAGTCTATGATGGACCTGCAGAAATCGTCGGCTACAAATGTGTGATTTTATTAAGATCACAAGCTATCAGATAACACAGGCACCTTTGACTCGGTAGTTGGCTTAATGCTGCCATTTGTACCATTATATATGGGATTGCATATTTATGAATCAAATAGCCGAAGCTATCATTTATGCTTTTTAGAGAGGAATTCTTCATCTAGATATCATATTCTAAAAATTGAAAAACACCTTGATATAGGAATCAAACCCGGGACCTTTGACTTAGTACACATTTTTTGTCATTCTCTTACAAGAGTTGCCTTTTTTGTACACAAGAAGTGTCTGGTTAAAAAAAAAAGAGGTTGATCACATGGGTTTGAAACCAGAGAAATACGGAAATCCATTTTGGCTAGGTATGATGAATGGTGAGATGAAGTAGGTGAAGGGGTTAAGCATAGGTCAATGCATGTGAACTTGATAGCAGAGGAAGCATGATATAATTATTGTTGTGTTAGTTTCAGATATGTAAAAAGGCATTCCAAGGGTGGAAGACCACAATCATTAAAAGTTCTCATAGACAAACTTATTCAAGGAAGTACTAGGAAAAGAAATGATCAAATCCCACTCTTTAATTACTATACTATCCTGATGAATTAATGTATCACTAATTAGAATACATCCCATCGTATTTGTCTTTAAGGAAACATTAAAAACAAAAAACTACGATATTCTGTATATTTACACTTCCAATAAGTCAATATTCATTTTATAACATAAATAATTATATTGTGATGCTCTCAACTTACTACTCTTATTCTCAACTTGATTTGTATCTATTGTAATGGTTTCCTGTCCCACCGGTTGACTGAAAGTGGTCTCATGTGTTTGAAACAGCAGCTGTATCCACTCACTTCAGCACTTGATCACATTATTCACTAGAATAGTTGATGGCAGTGTGAACCGCATCACGTGCATCTGGGGTGTTGCACAAATGTCTCTTGGTTGGTGTTCTAGCCCTTAATTGGGGTACTCTTCCAACAGATGTCTCTTGGTTGGTGTTCTAGCCTGTAATTGGGGTATTCTTCCAACAGATGTCTCTTGGTTGGTGTTCTAGCCTGTAATTGGGGTATTCTTCCAACATATGTCTGTTGGTTGGTGTTCTAGCCTGTAATTGGGGTATTCTTCCAACAGATGTCTCTTGGTTGGTGTTCTAGCCTGTAATTGGGGTATTCTTCCAACATATGTCTGTTGGTTGGTGTTCTAGCCTGTAATTGGGGTATTCTTCCAACAGATGTCTGTTGGTTGGTGTTCTAGCCTGTAATTGGGGTATTCTTCCACAGATGTCTCTTGGTTGGTGTTCTAGCCTGTAATTGGAGTATTCTTCCAACAGATGTCTCTTGGTTGGTGTTCTAGCCTGTAATTGGAGTATTCTTCCAACAGATGTCTGTTGGTGGTTGTTCTAGCCTGTAATTGGGGTATTCTTCCAACAGATGTCTGTTGGTTGGTGTTCTAGCCTGTAATTGGGGTATTCTTCCAACATATGTCTGTTGGTTGGTGTTCTAGCCTGTAATTGGAGTATTCTTTGTATTCTTCCAACAGATGTCTGTTGGTTGTTGTTCTAGCCTGTAATTGGGGTATTCTTCCAACAGATGTCTGTTGGTTGGTGTTCTAGCCTGTAATTGTAGTATTCTTCCAAGTTGACGGAATACAGTTTTGCTTGTCTTAGGGCGTTGCTCTAGCAGTTGTCTGAAGGCACTTGACATGTGCGTGTAGACAAGGTGTTGATGGGACACTTGACTAGAGGATTTGTGGACATGGACACTTCCAGGCCACCAGGTGACAGCCAAATCCCAACCTTACATCACGGTGATGACCGATGTACTAGTTTGCTTCTCTTTGGGAAACACAATAGTCTGGTCGCTCATTCAATCCATCCTAGATAAGCCTTTCACATTGTTTTCTCATGAATATGAGGGAGAGTTCAGTGGGAATTTTACACCTTACAAATGACGTTAATGTACAGGCGGTACAATATTCTATATTTAGCGACACAAAGTATAAGTATATAGCTACATTTTTTTTAAAACTTCACTCCCGAATTACCAATCTAAAGAAAGACAGTTACTTAAAATGATTTGTTCAAACTGCTTTGCTACTGCCGACTAAATTGTATGACAGTACTCATTAGGGTCACAAACATCCCAGTTTGTTTGAATAAGTTTGAATGGGCCGACTCTCGAGGGATCTTGCCAAAACACTAAAAGGTTCACATAATCAGATGCTCACATTTTCCATGTGAAATCTTCATAATAGCTATGTAATTCTACCATGCGCATGTGCATTATTACTGAAACTGTAACATATGTTTCTAGCGCACACACAGTGTAAAAAACAAAAACAAATTATCTCCACCGCTCGCACACGACACAGTTGCCAACATTGTCAGTGTGTGTACCATCTGGGAAAATCAGGGGAAACGAGAATTAGCCAGGAATTTGGTAAATTACAAAAAAAAAATCCAGGAAAATGTTATTTTACTCAAAATATGAAATACAATAATCACTAAATCAGTTAAATTTTAATGTGATTCAAACTTTAGTTTTTTGTTTGTAAGTGTGCAATATAATTTTAATTCCTAGTAAACAATGTTAATACAAATAAAAAAAAATATTTAAATTTTAAAACTTATTATTATTAATTAAAAATGATTAATAGAAAAAATGCAGGGGGAGGGGGGATTTAGAAGGATGTGACATAAATTTTAGTCAGGAATTTTAGGGAATGATCAGGGGAAATCGGGGAAAAGGTCAGGGATTTCATTGTTCAAGTTGAGTAGACACCATGATTATACCCAGAAAAGTGGAAATCCCAATAGAAGAACATGATGGTTTAGGGTGATAAACTATCACTTAGTTTAAATAGTATAATTAATTATTTAAAACTAAAATAGTATATTATAAATTGTAATTAAAATATTGAGGTTTTGTGTGCGATTGTGCTCATTTATATGAGCCTTCACTGTTACTGGGTATCAAGGAATGTGATAACTTTTCCTCTTCATTTGAAATGTATTCATCAAAATATGTCACTGGACTGCTTAGATTGCTACGATATGTGTGTAGAATAGAACTTACCGTACCTACTGAAGGTGTTATTTGTTTTGTCTAAAAAGTATTTTTGTTATTAAAGAACTCCAAAAATTCTATCCACAGCTCACGATTTCTCCCATCTTAACTCAAAGTAAAACCGATTATTCTTTTTCTTTTATCTAATTTGGGAACAATCCTTCTAAAATAACTGTAAGAATTGGAAAAGATAGTTGTCATTTAAATGGTCCATAGCACAACTTTAGTGCTGTTTTTTATATCCGTGTTATTAGTGTGTGTGTCAATATATTAGGTCTATGGAATGTAGCGACACATAAACTTAAAGTAATGGTAAATGGTAGCTTACATGAAAGTAAGGAACTATCTAACGTACAATTAGACACCAAAGCTAAGGGGAAAAAAGGGACTTTAAAAATACCTGTCGCTTACTATAATGATGTGCATTGATGACTGAATATATATATATAAAATGTTATCAAATTAACTTGATTAAAAATTATTAAACCAGATATATTTTAAATTGCGTTAATTTCTTTAACAAAATTCAACTGGGAACAAACTCAAACAGGCACATAAGTCATATTTTGAGCACCTCTCCCAAAAATCAGGGAAGGCTGATTACCTTACCTTAGAGAAAGTAGAAAACCTTCCAATAGGAGAGTTATAAAAACAAGTATTTGTAACAACACCTTGTTGATAATATAAATACAGAAAAAATTGTATTAAATAACTACAACTTGTTTATAATATAAGTATAGTAACATTGTATGTGTAATAACCACTTGATGATAATACAAACACCGAGACATATGATTGTATACAGGTTGTTTGGAAACTCATAGCCCAAACTGCATACTGCTTGTTTGAACCAAAAGTAATACAAAATCTCTAAACACTTACATCTGAAAAACTATGCTAATAACATTATATTTTGTTAAAAGTTTCAGTGTACAGCTGAGAACAAAGTTGTGCGCGCATGCGTGGACAACAGGTTGCATAGGTGTTAGGCACATGGCACTGCACATGTAATAATGGCAAGCACTTTCTGTGATGTAGGATCATTAATAATGACCCTCAGAACGTATTCACATTTCTAGATGGACTGGTGTGTTGTTTACTATTAATTGTGGTATGTTCTGCTGCCATGCTCTAAGATGTCGGGGGGTGTAGTGTCACACACCTAACTCCTGTGCAACTTTTTGTACATGCACACTTGACAAATTTGCTCTCTCGGTGGTGTATGCTGAAACTTTGAACACAATTTAATTTTATTAACATAGTTTTACAAATGTAAATATATAGGGTTTTTGTATTAATTTTGGTTCAAACAAACTGTTATAAGTACTAACGAAGTTGCTGTAAAACATGTTGGTTTGGAAACAGAAATAACATTGGTGTGTTTTTGTAACTACATTACACTGTGTCTAGTGATGTGATCAGAGCATGTGACATTGGCAGTGGTCTTGATCATAATGTACTTAATATGTGTATCAAATAAAACATAAGGACATGAATGAAACATGGCACCATTCTGGAAAACTACTTACAATATAAATTAAATTATGTTTACAATTAAGTACTTACTTATTTTAAAAACTGTTGTAACATCAAGGACAATCATGGAGAATTCGAACAAGCCAAGTGTGTCTAGTTTGACGGGAAATGTGAGTGAAAATGGGCGCATATTTAAGCAGAACTTTGAAACTTATATGTTACGTCGGGAGCATCTAAAATGTCGTCTGAAGTGATAGGAGCAATACTTCTTAATCTTGTTGGAGAAAAAGCTGTAGAAGTACAAAACACATTCAAGCTAACTGATACAGAATGCAAGGACTACACCACATTACTGGTTGCATTCAAGGCATATGCCAAGACAAGGAAAAAAATGCCGTATGAACGATTTAAGCTGTATTCTTGTAAACAAAGAATGTGAGATTCCTCTGATCATTTTGTGGCAGACCTTAAGAAATTAATTCAGACGTGCTAGTTTGGTGAAGAATCTAATAACATTGTTCAGGATTGCATTTTCATGGGGACAAATGATCCTGCATTGCAAAATAACTTTTACAAGCCCCTACTCTGACATTAGAAAACGATTGTGAACTTGTAATGTTTAAAGAGCTAACCTGATATATTCATGTTTGTACGCCACCATTAGGGTGACATTTGATATAACGATTGAATTGGGTCCAAGTTTGCTGTTCTGTATTATAATAATTAAAAAGGGATGATGTCTTATTTTATAAATTAAAGGTTATAGTGTTTTATAGTTATTTTAATTTTAAGTAACTAAACAGTTTTTTTGCTAGATATTTCACACGTTGTAGATTTTAATAAAAGCCCAACTATTACTTTATATGCATGATAATTCCAGACACGTGAGATTTAGAACACAGATTAAGATGTCATAGACACGGCTCCTCGTCAGGAAGGAAAGTGAAGAGATACGTACCCTGAAAGGGGTATATCAAGCGACATTTCCTTCTCCAGGTGCGTTTCTGTCCACAAAACTGTGTTGTCTTTTTAAACAGAGACGTAGAAAGATGTCGCCATACCTTGCAACTTAACAACTTGACACAAATAAATCTTACTACCCGCTCTAATTTAAAATATTGCAATTTTGAATAAAGATGTGAATAATAAATTATTGAGATGTATAATTTCATATCATTACAGCCTAGCAAAAGTGGCCGATATTAATAGAGAGCAACTTAGCCACCTACAAACGTCAACACTGTCAACTTATGGATGTTTTAAGGTAAAGCCTCTAGGTAGTGTGTATCTCAGATGTGAGTACAATAATGTTGTGAACTACATGGATTTCAATTGTACTCTACTTTTAGGTCTAGATGTATGTTTTAATCTAAATCTAATCAAAAGAGAGAAAGTGGTTAAATTGGAAACATATGATACTGAAATTGATATTAGTAATACAGAGTGTCGGAAAGCTAGATTTATAGACAAAAGTAAGGATATTCTCACTGGCCTTGGCAAGTTTCGCAAAAGGTGCAAAATAAATGGTCACAAGAATGCTAGGCCTCAAGCTACGCTACCAACACGTCTGGCCCAAAATGTTTACAGTGAACTCAAGTCAAATTTGGACAAGTTGATAAAGGATAACATTGCTGTAAGGGTAAAGGAGCCAAAATTGTGGGTAAGCAATCTAGTCATTATCTAAAAACCCAATGGTTCATTACGACTCTGACTTTGTCTGGACCCACAATACAAAAATAAAAAGAGTATTAGCAAATTCCAACGATTGAACAGTTAACAGATAAATTAGCTGAAAACAAATTATTTTCACTTTCTGACCTAAAATATGGATTCTGGCAGTTAGAGCTTGAGGAATAATCTAGTGAGCTCTATGCATTTTCCACTCCTTGGGGCTGCTATCAGTTCTTAAAACTGCCATTTGGAGTGAGTTGCACTCCTGAGAAGTTTCAGGAATAGAATAAACAGTTCTGCAGATACATTAAGGGTATTGTGATATACTTTAATGATCTTCTAGTTGCTGCAGAATCGGTGGAAGAGCACGACAAAATTGTGGCTCAACTTGTTGAACGAGCAAAAACTCTAAATCTAATCCTAACAAACTCCAATACAATGCTTCTAAGGTTCAATTTTTTGGTCATGTGTTTTTTGAAAACAAAATTAGACCTGATCCAGAGCGAGTTTAGCTATATCATGTTTATCAGATCCTAAGATTAGAAAAGAGTTTTCAGGAATGGTCAATTACTTGGGACAATTCATACCTCAAATGTCAACACTGACAGCTCTCCTAAGAGGACTACTAAAGGCATATGTAACCAGGCAATGGCTAAAATGTCACTCTGATTGTGTCAAAACTCCCAAATCTGTGATCAGTACTTATCCAGAGTTATTGCAAACTTGGATTCCTCTAAGACATTGATGATACAATGTGATACATCACATGATGGCCTGTGATGTTGTCTTCTTCAAAATGAGCAGCCAGTTGCTTATACCTCATGCAGTCTGAAAGAGACTGAAAAGGGGTGGGCCCAGGTAGAAAAAAATATGTTAGTAATACTATATGCATGCACAAAATTCCACTTTTATGCTCTGTAAAAGTCTTGGCTATCATGGATCAGAATGTCGGTAAAATATTTTCTAGACACCTTTATAGACTGAAGCTTGGGCTCCTGAAATATAATCTCAATGTTCAATATATACCAGGAAAAACAATGTACATTGCAGTTATACTCTCATGGTAATACATCACTGGTGCAGTTGTTTATGAGACTGTACCTAGTGAAATAGTACACAGTGTAGGAAGGCATATTCCTTCGAGTGAAGTTCTAAAAACAGAAACTCTAGCAGATCCTGTGCTTTATATTGTTCAGCAGTTTATGCAATCAGGTTGGCCTCAAAGAAGTGATCTTGTTCCAGATCATTGTCTTCTCTAGGTTTCCCTGCAGAGTGATCTTCATGTGGAAGATGGACTCCTGTTCTTCAATGACAGAATTGTTATACCATGTAAGACTTGGGATGAGAATGCTTACATTACTTCATGAGGGTCATTTTGGCGTGGAAAAGACTAAAACCATAACTAGAAAGTTTTTTTTGACCTGACATTTCTAATGACATAGAAAACCATATAAGGCTGTAGGGTGTGTGAAAAATTATGTGTGTCTAATAAGAGGGAGCCGTTTATCCCCCACCCTTTGTCTAAATTACCATTTGAAAAATTTGGTACCAATATTCTTGAATTTGAGGGTTGATCCTATCTTGTGGTTGACTTTTTTTAAAGTGGTTGGCGGTAATACTAAAGAATCTCTTGACATGATAGATGCTCTTAAAATAATTTTTAGCACACATGGAGTTCCCCATGTGATAATAGTGGATAATATGCTATTTAATTTGTATGGTTGCCATACTTTTTCACAGCAATGTGATTTTGAATTTAGGACATAAAACCCTCTAGTGTCTAGTGATGTGATCAGAGCATGTAACATTGATGGTGCTACTTATCATAATGTGTTTTAATATGTGTATCAAATAAAACATATAAGGACATTAAACACAAACTGTGTGTGCAGTTTGAGCTATGAGTTTCTGAACAACCTATATATATGTAATAACTTTACGGTTTTATAATTAGAGATAACTTTTTATGTGTAGCAACAAATATAAATACAGATAATATTGTCTGTGAAACAACAGTTTGATGCTAATATAAATAAAGTGTAGAGTCTGTGTACTATCATCTGTATCATACAAGAGTTTCAAAGTTCTGTCACTCTGGTGCCTTGTGCATTTTCACTAGCCCCATCAACGTCTAGGTGCCTATAGCAGGATTCGCACAGAATACGCCCATAGTAATAACATGGATATTTTTATCTTTATATATTTTCTAATAGTGACGTAAAATAATCTGTTAACTTTTAATTATGTGAATTCTTTATAATAGGTCAGTGAATCTTTCTACTACTTGACAATGTAAGCTGATGGTTTTTTTCCCCACCAAAAGGAAAAAAACCCTTGAATGCATGAATACTGGCAAATCTACTCTCTGTATATCTTCTCTCTCAGTTTTCTTTTTTTGACCATAAGATGGCCTATCTGACACTCAATTGCTAGAACCAAAATTGCTCCTGGTACTGAGATGACTAGAAGAACAAATATAGGTGCTACATTGTTGAAGTTGACTGTAGTCCACAGGCTTTTAACTTTGTATTTCTGTTTAGGCCACAGTTTGGACCTTAATCTTGAAAGTACGCCAAGATCTCGCAGTTTCTGCAAACTAATACCAGCAATTTATGAACCAATATAATTTAATTGCATATTTTGTGTTTCAATACTTTGAATATGTAAATAAATATTCTCAAAATGGATAAACCAGTGTAATTTAATGGTAGTATGAATTATTTTAAATTAGCCTAATAAAATGCCAAAAAATAGTTCATGAATGAAATAATTAGCTAGCTATTCATTATTATCTTCGTAATTAATTCAATACAAGTTAAATTCTTAATCTAGTGTAAGAATATACACATACTTTTCTAGTCCAGTTAAGTTTAATAAATTCCTAAACATACTTTTTTAAATACTCAGCCATACGAAAGTATAAAATAATATTTGTACTACAAAGTAATAATTTGGGTGTTTTCAATCAGCGAAAAATACAAAATGCTAATAAAACATCACCAATCCAACTCAACAATTTAATGTTTACCTCTTATATTTTTAAGGTTTTCTTATTTTCATATTGATGGAAGGTGATACCGATCATTAATTGAATTATTTTCAGTACTGATGAGGAACAAAATAAAAGTATATACTTGAAGATTTCAAATTAGTTTAAGAGAGTAAGTAGTAGGCTACCCAGGAATCTGGAGATGAAAGGGGAATTGAAAAATATTTAGGGAATTTAGAGACTAGTAGCATGGAATTTGCTGTGAAGGATGTAACAGAGAAGGAAAGCTATAGAGTTTTGGAACTGTATTTGATTGAGGAGCCTTTTATTGAGAGAGTAAGGAAATATTACATAAATAGCTGCATAGGAAATTGAGAAGTGTGGATCTAGGGTCGTTTTGCGGAAATTAATTTATAGCAGAAATAGCGTGCACTAAAATAAGGGAGGAGATGCTGATAATAAGATTAAAATTTAATGAAGAATTAAAAATATTATGCTAGGTGGATTTAGCAAGTATAAAATACCTGCTACTGACCTAATGGTTCACCAGTGAAAATATTATGTTTTTGATAAAACATTATTGTCTCTATACTAGGGGTACTCACTGCGAGTTGATGACGTCACGGTAAGGGCTGTTTTTCCCAGTAATGATAGACAGACTGGCAGGAAAGGTGACTTCTGGGAGAGGTGCAAGATTGCAATTCAATTGGGAGTCTCTGAGAAAACTGAGCACCTCGTCCATGGATGCCAGTGTGGCCTGATTATCCTCCAAGCAGAGTTTGTACAGTGCTTCGTGGATGGTCTTTGGAAGATTGTCTCGGTCTGGTCCCAAGTGCTTCCCAAATATTTGGTTAATAATGGGGTTATTAGACGTCTGGAAATATATAATTGCTTAGCGGCAAGACTTTTAATGGGCTTTGGTATACAGGATTTATTCAACGACATACTGTTGCCTCTCTCGGAATACATTGTGGTCCAGGGATGCCTGCAAGGGAAAGCTGAGGGGGGGGAGCCAATGGCGCTCCCCCCCACCCCCCCGATTCTGAAGTTGTATAAATATTGGAAGTAAGCTAATTCCGCTCAGCAGTGTTGTTAACTAGCTTTCAAACAGTGCCCCCACCCAACAAAGAGTTATAGAATTTAACTAATAAACTAATTACTAGCCCCCGCCACCTGCCGACTTTAGGGTTGACAGTTTGGCACATGCGTGGGCAATTCGGACAGCATTCATTATTCAAATTGTCAAGGTCAAGTGTCCACCCACAAATTTGGACATATTGGAAAATATTTCTTATGTTGTCTTTTATTTTCAGAATACAAGGATTGTCTTAAAAATAGTCTTTTGAGGCTTCAATTTAATAAATTTTCCCGCTGGTGGATCACCGGACTGCCCGCCATATTGATTTTCTTTTTCCATACCCACAGACCCCCAGGCTTGCCCTCTGGGGAAAAATTCTGCTGGTGCCCTTGCGGTGGTCTTTTTGAACAAGTTACTATAAGCATGAATATCGATATTTTATATGGAGAAAAAAAAATAGAAAGATATTTTCATTTTGCATGTGGTGCTTTTTATTACCTTACTGGAAGTAATGGTACTTGATCCTTGGCCCAGTTTGATTGAGAGATAATTATTTAAATGTTTTCTCAAGTACCTGCTGATGATGATCCGATGACAGTGACCCAAGTAAGCCTACCTGGGTTGTGATGCTGAGCTTGAAGAACACACGTCTTTATTTGGTGTTCACTTCAAACACACATAATTATTATATGAGAGAAAGATGGGTTATTAAAATAAGTTATACTGAATGGTAGTGACAAGAGTTGTGAGCCGCGGGAATGACGCACGTCCACCATTTAGAGAAACCCTTTGTGGACTGAAGAAAAATTGCGCGTAAAAACACAAGCGAGCAAAATGTAACACCCTTACAAAAATAAATTAATGCGTAAGGGCGGTAGACAGAAAAATGTGATAATTATATTAAATGATAATGAATACAATAAACATTTAAACAAGTAAATAAAAATGAAATTTATAGTAAAATAATACAATATAAAAACTAAAAAACTTCATGCAATTATTGTTGTTTTGCATTTTTGGCTTGTATTGTTATAAGACTCGTGCTTTGAAGAGGGATTGCATGAATTTGTATAAATCCATATATATATAATGGTAGTGTATGGGTCAAATCATTGAAAAGAAGGATAAATATAATATAATTTGTACTTAATTACAAAATAAACCATAACACAGAGAAGTACCTAGTGTATAAGAAAAATACACATATAGTAAATCCCCGCTAATCCGAATTAATTGGAAGAAGAGATCATTCTAATTAAGTGATAATCTGGATGTGTAAAACAAATATATCTCAAAGAGAAAAAAATGTTTAGAACACACTTCAATTGAAAATGTATTAATGTACACAGTACTGATGAAAAGAAATCTCAGTAGATACTTTATATGAAAATTATAAAAAGAAAATACATTTTTTCTTTGATGAGGTGAGGCTAGTGTTGTAGGGGAGAACTTTCAGAGTGTATTGAAGCCTGAAATAGCAACGTATACTGATCGACAAACAATAAATCAGTATATTAAAAAATAATCATTTATTAATCTTGTCCTACTTGCTTTGTAGCCCCTTTGATATGTATTTATGTTCACTTAGTAAATCATTTGCATTAATTAATACAAACTAAACCAAAATTTATAATTTGAATTACTGTGATAATAGAAACAATGATGTAAAATAAATCCCATTACTATTGATTGGAATATTAATAATCATTATTAAAAAAACATTCAAAATTTAGTGTCTCTAATTTTTAAATAAACCAATTAAATTTTGCGACCCTACCCTAACCTCATCGGCTTGTTCTATCAGGATAGCTTGCGGGAGGGATAAGGTTTTAGGCAAAGTAGTTGCATAGGCGCAAAATAATATACAGGTTTGTAAATTTTGGTTTAATAATAGATATGATAATAAGGGATGGTGTAAAATGTGATGGTGGTTGTTTGATAAAGAAAATAAAAAATGGACATCCATGCTTGAGGAAGAATTGACTTAACTTTTGGACACTCAGACCAACTAAGCTTATTGTCTACAGAACTTGACCCTGGACTCCAACAATGCCCTCCTATTACCAGTAGTATCGATGACCTGAGGATGTTATCTGTATTGATAAGGCGTCGGGAAGCATGACAGCCCCGAGGTAGATGAAACTGTGACCCCACCTTGTTTCCAAAAAGTAAGGGTATTTTATACCACGATATAAGCCCCTTTCGGGCTTGCTAGTTTAAACATTGCTATGAATTGTCAGCGCTCTACTGCAACCTCTTGAGTATGTTATTTCATACATGCTAAGTCAGCAATTATAACACGTGCATCCAATCCAGTTATGTAAGTGTATCCAGCTCTCTACAACTTACACAACAGTCAACACATATATTTAAATATTGCTCGTTAGTTATGACACAAACAACAATATAGTGTAATATAATTATTTTTTAAAGCTATAGCTCAAAATAACCTTATCAAATACTAGCATGAGTAAGACCATTTAAAATAAAATATTTTCTGTGCACAGTTTATTTACCTCAAAAATGTTGAATTCTGCAGACCTTTGTAGCAAAGAGAACTTGTAAGTGCCCTCTTGTAGGAGACCTCCCAAATCTTTGAAGGGTAGTATGACATCTTGTTTGGTCAAGAAAGAGATAAGTGCTGCTGAATAGGCTGCCAAAAGAACTACTCCTGTCAAATAGGCCATCAGATAAACTACTCTACATGACCAAGAGCGTGGAGTGATGTCATGACCTAGTGGGAACAATCATGCAACTACATAACTGTTTATGGGGAATTTGTTTCAAAATACAATACAAATTTGCAAGTATAAAGTGTAACAGAAAAAACGCTATAAGATTTAATTGACTAAGAAAAGCAAGGTTATGTTTTAGCTTGAACATTTGGCATTTCATCTGTTTATACGAATCTTTGTCGCCAAATAACCCAAATGCTTCAACAAATTTTAATGAAATTTGGTTGGGCTATTCTTTGAACATAGGCAGGGTTGCCACGCACCTGGAAAACAGGGAAAACCGGGAAAAGACAGGGAATTTGTTTGTGTCTGGAAAAAACCGGGAAAACACAGGGAATTTCACCAAAAAGCTAGAATTTACTGGAATTTGTTAGTGAAATTGGGCAATACAGTGCTTGCAAGCTTAAACTAGTAGGAATAATATAGACTAAAATTTGTAACTGGAGAACTGGGCAGTCTGATTGGAACACGTCTCATATTATGACTATGCTTACCGGCACCTCATCAGCTTGAGATAAGTCCTGAGTGCAACTGAGACGACTCGTTTTCGTTCGGCAAATGCCGCGCCTTTTCGGCTTCCTCCACTCACCCCCGCTAATAAAGTTTACTCCTTAGTACATAAGCAATAATTAAGATTGGTTAACATGTTTTCTAAACAAAGTAATACATTCTTATAAAAAAAAATAGATACCACATTTAAACTCAAAATCGTATTTTTGGTATTTCCTTTTTTTTTCATTCCATTTAGGGTAGACAGAAAATATAACCAATTTTTCCTTCTAGAAATTTTTTCATTAATTTCTCATCCTTTTTCCAAATAATTCTTAAACATGTGTTTCTCTTGCACAATAAAACATGCTTCCAATGACAACTACCACTCTTCATTTTAAAATTTTCTTTAAAACAAAACTAAATGCCTCTATAATTATATTTATAATATCTATTAGGTGTCTGGAAAAATTAAAATTTCCTCTGGAAAACCTGGAAAACACAGGGAATTTGGTAATAAGAAAATAGTGGCAACCCTGATAGGCCAAACAACGGATGTGCATAGTGTTTCAATCTGGTTATCTATAGCATTATGGCGTCAGCTAAAAAGGTTTTTGTTTAGTAGCTTATTTCATGGATTTGAATTTTCAATTCAATTGATCGAGTACTTAAGGTATGTCTTTTTGTAAATGTTGACATACATTGGGAGACTGAAGTCTTAAACGCTAGAACATGTCTATTCTCTATGAATATAATGTATTTTGAATATGATATATAACTTGACCACAAAGGAGACATTATAGGAAAATGTATTTCAACTTGAAATCCAAAGAGACAGCACACACCAGCTAGTAAGGCTGTAGTCATGATGATAATATGGAGAGAGTGTGGTCTACTATAAACAGAACTACTAGTAAGACTGTAATAATGAGGATATAATGGAACGAATGAGGTCTATTGTTCACAGAACTACTAATACGACTTAAATAATGATGTTATAATGGAGAAAGTAAGGTATACCGTTCAGATAACTACTAAGTATTAGGTGTTTTGTCTCTTGACAGGTTCATTCCTATTATTAGTGATCTTGGACCACCAATGCGCCCTGTCCTCTGCCTCCTACCCCTGCTCTCAGAATTTTCTTTTGTCCTTTGAGTCATCTAATATTTGAAACCTCCTTAATCCTTAACTCGACTTTCCCTCAACCTTTTCTTCCAAGACATCATGCAGAAGACAGTTCTTCTTAAGTATATGTTTGATCCAGCTTGCTTTGCACCAAAGTATCACATACAAAATGGTTATCTTCTCACCCACTATTCTTAGTACTTCTTTATTTGTCACCCTATCTGTCCACCTGATTTTCTCAAGCCTTCTCCAGCATCACATTTCAAAGCTCTCCAAATATTTATTTTCTGTCATCATAAGAGTTACTACTCCATACAATGCAATGCTTCAAATGTAGTATCTCTTCAATTTCTTCCTCAGTTCCAAACTCAACTTGCTGGTCAGCAGTAACTTATTCTTGTTGAAGGCTTTCTTGGCAATGGTGATTTTAGACCTAAAATTCAATACCAGGAATGTTATTGTTCGTAAACTGACAAATGCGCATTGGGGAGCCAACCCTAACACTCCGTGTTCTTCAGCACTTGTTTTGTGGTGTACTCCAGCCGAATATACATGTCCCTTGTGAGAGAGATCAGCATTTGCTCACAAATTAGTTCCTGTCTTGAACGATAGGCCTAAATGCTGATATTTAGCTGGCTGCTTGAAACCCACCACATGTGGAGGAATGTGGCGGAGTGGACTACCACAAGTAAGGTGGGAAGCTCTATTCATGGCTGAAAGAAGTAAGCCCTGGACACTAAACATCTCATGCACCAACACAAAACCACCATTGGCTTGATTTTAAGTCAAGGTGAAACTTTAAAAAGTCTACACACTCGCCAGCAGCATCCAAAACTGCGACCTAAGAAGCAAAGTGGAATTAGTGGCTAGCAGAAAATGCCATTCCAACCCAAAAGAAAAAACTTCCTGCAGATCCGAACTGGACCGAGGAACCTGGATAGACCTTAACAGATTTGGGTGCCACTTAGGAAGAGGCAAGGATAACCTCCTAAATCGGGGTTAAGATGGAACCTGCTTTTGGGGAGAGCCCAGACAATGGAACACCTCCTGAGGTGCCGGTACTTACCTCCAGGATCTATGGATGTGTAATGAAAATGTTGTGGTTTGTGCAAGACATTGGAGAAATATGATGAACTCTTAGTTATATTAATTATAATTTACCTAGATAATGTAGCTCAGACACGATTAAATAAAAAAACAAAATTATTGGATGTAATTAAAAAAACTTTTCACGACTTAGGCAAAATTAGGAACATGGTATTTTACCAATAAATCGTAAACACAGTTGTTTTTGTAAAAAAAGGTACATCTCCTTTTCTAAAATTAAAAAGCTTGACCTAGAACAACACATCTCTGAGGTCTTGATGAAATATGTATGCCCCTTCCTCTAAGAATACTACTTTTCAGTGTAAACTAAACACAATATTATTTGTTGAATAAAATTATTATTCGAAAACAATCATAGCCAGTATAATCAGTATATATTTAAATATTGTTCATGTAATGTTGGATTCTAAAACCATTTTAACTTGAATAAATTATAATGGATGTTGTCACAGTGTCACCTAAAATTTCTGTTAGTATGGGTTTGTTTTAAAATGAGAATAAAAACTCCCAATAGGTTTGTTAAAACACATAATGAGTTAAAGATATCATACTGATATAATTAATTAGGATATATATTATTTGAAATTAACTAGTTGTAATACAGAAAGCCATTGTTTATCAACCACAAATTAGTTTGTTCAAATTTATAAATGATTATATCATTCTTATTTAGTTAACGTCTCTAACATATGTTTTAAAATCCTAATTGTTTAGTTTACCTTGTTGACAAAAGGCCGCAAACACATAAAGTATGCAATCCTTCACCATATACTCTTCAAAGGCATCAATTTCCTCGTTGCCAAATCTAACACCCAATTTATGGAGAACTGACAACAATGTAGCAAAGGCAAGAATGAAGCTACCTATAATGACCCAGAGAATCATTTTAAATGGAGATAGAAAGACACTCCAATTAAGATTGTCGTTTAACGGCGTCATAATGAACACCTGATACCTGAAAAAGAGAAAACAAGTAACCACTTTGGAAATTTTTCACTTATACAGATTAAGAAATCACCAAGTGTACGAGCATTTCAAAAAGTAACTTTTGGGCATATAATTCCTTGAAATGAAGATTGCTAATACAACAAACCATACAAAGTTTTCGATATGTTACACAATATAAAAAAGTTAATTCAAATAGCTGTAAATAAGATAGTTAAAATATCATGTTTGATAATTTTATCTATTACATTTTGAAGGATGTTTTAAAATTAAAATTATAACAAAAATAAATTGGTCTGAAATAACGGCCCTTTTAAGAAAACTTAATAAGCACATCCACTTTGGTGGGCACGTACTTGTATACCAGATGCCATGATCATCTAATTAGTTTTTCAAGTGACTGAAGCTCGCGTTTCCACTTCTGACCAGGTGCTTCGTGGGTATTTTTTTTTCCTAAACAGTTTCCTTCATCTCCACACAAATGCTGATACATTTTCTATAAATCCTACCTTCCTCAGTCCTATCCCATTAGTGTAAATAAGTCAATAGGCCTAATTTATTAGTAAAAATGTGGTTTTTTTGGTGACCTGGTGGTCTAGGGGTAAGGTGTCAGCTTTCTATACTGGCGGCCGGGGTTCAATCCTCGGTCCCGGCAAAGATTTATCTGATTACCAAACCCTTCCTTCACCTCTGACAAGACATATTGTGAATGTGAGGAATGCCAGGCCTCCACCGTGGTTCGGATCCCACGTTAAACTGTAGGTCCTTCATTTCATCTCACAATCACCCTACCATTACACATTAGCGTAAGTGCGTATAACCCGAACGGGTAGTAAGACGCGGTGGTAATAATAATAATAATAAAAAATTAGTAAAAAGACGAGGCAGATTAAAACTCACCTAATATGAAAATGTATTATTGTTTAATAGAGGGTGTGCAAAGCTAATCTTTTAAATGTGAAAGGAAATTCAAGCGAAGCTTGAAACATTTGAAGCCAAGTAGAATCCCAAGCTAAATATAAGGTTCTTGTTGTTGTCAACTAACACCACTTTTATTGTTTAGACTATTAAGCGCATCCAGGTTATTAAAAAGGTATAGAGAAAAATACAAAGCACACCATACTAGTATAAATGTTGAATATATATTTTCTTACGTTAATAGGTAGAGGTCTATTCTTTAATCACCAATCACTGTTAAAGTTCTGTCTAGTAGCTGTTCTTAAAATGATTATATTTGAAATATGCCATATTTAATGAGATGTTTCAAATATGTTCATAGTATATTGAAATGTTCCTCTTCCTTGGAAATGTTTCCAAGATGTGAAGGTTATTGTGGGTGATGAAGTCTGTACCGACACGCTAGGTGCGATTGTATGACTCAAGGTTTGATTATTTTGTCATTACCATGTCCTGTCTTCTATTCAGACTGCATCAGCAAACAAAGCAACACCATTCACCAACATACTTTTGAGAAAATGACCTTTTAACAAAATTCAATGAATTTTTTTTTCTTATAATATCAGTAAATTTCATTTATCTTAATTCTTGATTGGGTAACACACTTTTAAATATTAAGTAACTAAGCAGTGCTGTCACTAGGGGGGTCTGGGGGGTGGACTGCCCCGGGTGACACCATCAGAGGGGGTGACACCGAAATGAGTGTAAACAAAAATTGTGTGCAGTGTTTCAGTAGAAATTTTCTAATGTACCCCATTGATTAATTATCCAACTGTATTATATATTTCAAATAAATTTCTGCCTAATCCTAAATTTGTTCTTGTACTCCCTTTACCTCACTGCAAGCGAGCTTATAGGTTTTGGAAGCAACAATTACTGCGCTTGGGCACTAGCTAGCCACACTCATCTGCTTGAAGACACTGACACGTGCACTATTTGAACACTCTCTTGCACTTGCGCACCTGCATGGCCGGCCAGCCGCCAGAGCTTGTCATTACCCGTCCGGGGTCCCATTTACAATAATGCTTCTAATCTCATTGTTTTGTATGAATATGTAATAAGTACTTGTTTTCTTTGCTGCTGGTGTTTCTTTAGTCACTGCTTGTGTTAAATTTTCTGGTATGTTAGCTACTTTATTGTAATAATTAGTATTTGTGAATTATATAAATACAGTTTTCTTTCTCTTGCCCACTTTGGAGGCCGAGGGCTCTAATGACCGCATTGGTCTCAGGTTATACTTGACTGCTGAGGACTGGGAGATCGAGGTTAGAATCTCATTTGGGTGAACCGAGGTGGATTCTTCCTAAATGGTTTTTCACTCTCCTTCCACGCAAATATGATTCTGAAAGAGCACCTAATGAGACTAAAGCGAAGTATATGTAAACTTAAAAGTATCAGTCTCTTATCTTGGAGGAGGTCCGTGGGGGTGACGACATGAGATACTGCCTCGAGTGACACCAACCCTAGTGACTCCACTGTAACTAAGGAGTTATGGGGATTTTTAGTCCATTGAGAAATTTAGTTATAAATAACCAGACCAACTGCCATTTTGTTATTTAATCTGTTATTGCAAATCTATAGAGAGCAGATAGGAATGAGAAATAAATCAATATATATATATATATATAAAATTGTGTCTTTCCCAAATCCAATTATTTTTTAAGAGACATTTATATATTAAATTCATTTTAAATCAATACAGTAAAACATTACCAACAGGTGAAATTTGTTAATAATATTTCAAATAAGTTTGAGGAAAAGTAATAAATAACTCTCTTCTCCACCGACAAACTCCATATCCAACAATTTCATCCTCTATACCTATTTTAGAGGAAATGTTTAGATGGAGTCAGTTAGAGATGCTCTCTTCTCACAAAGTCAACCTTTTCCATTCTAATGACATTTAGTTTTTCCCCCAAAGCTTAACATGATGTTGCTATAGTCATCATACGTGTACAAGTGCTGTTTAAGTTTAGAGGCACATTATATATCTCTCTATCAGTTACTGAATAGTTGGTCAGAAAGACTTTGTCCAGAGATGAGATGTTCTCGCTCACTTTTCATGATATGGCACTGAGTGTTAGAAATTAAATTCTCTAACTCACATTATGTAGTCTATTGCTTTCAATATAACAAGGCCATATAGCGCATTCATTTAAAAGCAAGCTGAATGGGAAACTGTGGGGTTTAATAATTAATAACAGCCTCAATATAATTTAAGGTAAAATGGTAAACTATGGATCTAGATTGGTGTTTAAAATGTCATGAAACAATTTTTGTGTTTAAAAGGATTGGTATTGAAATGTGCCCTTGCTTTGTATCACAACTTACTATGCTCATCCATTTTAACTTGTTATAGCCCCCAGTAGGGGCTCCGGCAGGTCGTTGGGAAGGGGGCGGGGGTTCTTTTTAAATCCTGTATGACTCTTAAGGCAACAAATATAATTGCTTTGCTATTTAACCCATCATGACTCGTACAATTATAATTGTACATTTGGCAGCTTGAAGCCAACTATTGAGTCGAGTGACTGCATTATCTGATAGCTCATGCCTTAATTGATCAAACATTTGTAACCAACGATTTATACATGTCCATCACAGACTCTGTCTTAAAATACGAGTGAAGAATGACCCTGGGCGCTGAACAACTCCTGGATAACTCAGTGGCTAAAGCATTGGTGTACTAAGCCAAAGGACCCGTGTTCGATTCCCATGTCCAGGTGTCATAACATTTGTAGGAGGTTTGTTTTTAATGGGTAGTACTTATTAATGCCTTTCTTTGTCATCAAGTATAATAATAATATGATAGGAGTATAATAAAATACAATCAATTTTGGTCCGCAATGAAAATGTGTGCATCATTTTAACTTTACCATATTTATGAAAGAGAACAATAAGCAAAAAAATAATAATTATGTGTGACTCACAGTCCAAAGAAGGATTTGGAATCTCTTATCCAGATTTGATGACAGATTTGATGACATTTTGATGCACTCATAAGCCATTTAAATTGGTTCTCACTTAAAAGATATAAGAAAATTTAAATCCTTGAAAAGTTATTTGGAGTGTCCTCTCCTATAAGAATTTTGAAATTTGAATGCTTCTATAAGCTATTTATGGCCGAGATGATAAAGTTTATTCGAATGATAACAGTCCTCAAAATATCTTCTTGTATATTTTATCCAAAAGAAAACCATTAAAGTATAGATAGAATGAGTATTAAAAAGTTTTAAGGAAAGACACTTTCCTTGGCAATTTACATAGAAAACAAAAGAAATACTTTCAAGATTTCTTGTTACCACATTATGAATTAATTCTTAGTGACTCGACAGCTGATTGGATGTTGGTCAAAATAAAGATCTTGGGAAACTGTCAGATTATATACCTACCAACACCATTTTATAGTTGTCATTATTCATAGTGCTGCTATCTATACAGTGATGTCATAACTGAAAAACAATCAGCTGTGGACAGTCAATCTTACAGTTCAATCAAAAGCATCAGTCTACTCTCCTGACCTGATGAAGCTGTCTGTGACAGTGAAAGCTTGTCCTTAAAAATGTGTTTATGTGTTTTTTAGTGTTATATCTAAACAATTTCTACTCCAGTATCACCTAGGTAAGTGTGCTGGCTATCCCTCCTAATTTAAACCACCATTTTATAGTTGTGAAATAAATATAATAATTTAACAAAACTTTATAGAGTTGTAGCTTGTTTTTTTAAAATTTAATGCAAGGCCGCCTTTTAGCTCCATATCCTTTAATATCAGAGTGAGTGAAATAAATGGGGACAAATTTACAACAAGAGGTGGCAGGGCAATATTTTACCACCTGGGTCAATGCCCTCCTGAACCGCCACCCCTCCCCTTCCTCGCACATCCTAACCCCAGTTCCACCGCCACTTATAGTATCTATTGAAGATCAGAATATCATATATGACTTTATGCGTGAATATATTTATGTAGTGGTAATCATATACTAAGGTCGTTAATAGCTCTACTAAAATACGTAAGCCTAGTAACTAAATATTGACTCCACATTCTGGTATCCTTTCACCTTAAAAGATATTTTCAAGCTGTAGCATGTCAATCAGACAGATTAGACAGCTACAATTAAATATCAATATTTAATAATTTATGAAAGGAAAGAAACAATATTAACATATTTAATTGAATCTACCTCAAAAGTTTATTTTCTCTGACTAGATACAGTCAAATAAAATTACGTATCTCCCTACATTCAAACACGGGGTTGTTCGAAAAATATTGTTTTTGATAAATACTGTAGCAAATATCAAAGAAGAGGATTAATATTATCATATTTATGAATAAAATACATTAATGCATGCCCTTTGCCATTGGATGATGTCGGATCAAGTTACATACGCTTGTCATGCTGTCTACAAGAAAATATAGTAAGGTACATCTATATTATAAATTCTCATAGAAATAATAACTGATCCTAAATAATATAATCAAACTAGATATATTTAAGTAGAAGATGCTTTGGTATCTACTCACCGTGTCAAGATGTCCTTGGATTGGGTTGCCACATATTTGGAACGAAAATTATTCAAAGATGGCAGCCACATGTGCTTGCATTATAACACCTGACTAAGAAAAGGAATCTACATTGAGATCGACCTACTGACCCACTCTACATGAGAAGCCAAGCGGCAATTCAGGGAATCATGTTTTCCCCTTACCCCGCAAGCGGCTTTCACGGATCCACTTTCTTTTCACCCCACCTTCATCCGTCCCTCTTCTTTTCTATATCCCTGAGTTTATCGCTCTTTTTGCTTTGTTCCGTTTGTATCAGATTGGGGACTATGTATACAGCTCCTCCCGGATTCAAGACACACAGCCATTCTACTACAACTAAGTGTTGAAAGAGGAACTTCTGCACCATCACATAACCAAGGAGAGCGACAACCATGGAGTCTAGGCCTTCAGATCCACTGTTACCCTGGCGAGGATGTTTCGCTTGGAGTACTTGAGTATCCTGAAATCGTCGATAAGTCCTTACGACTTAGGATCTAGAACTAGACAATGTAGATCTAGATTTTTATTTTTTGTTATATATTTTTCTTGTCGAAGAATTTTTTTGTTAATTTTGAAAGTATGTTAAATGGATCGTTAATTCAGTTAAAGTTTAGTTGACTTCAAGATGGAAGTGTTTCAGTTAATTCATTAAATATTGTGTCCTGCAGTCTAAAGGACAAGTCTAATTTTAGTGATTTAGCATGTCAAGTCCTAGCTACTATTTTGTGTCCTTATGATGCAGTTTTTACAATATGAGCCTCTGGCTTAGAAAGTTGTAATGTCTTAGTTATAGACTTGTAAACTTCCACAAGTTCCATTAACCTATTTTGAGCCAATGTTTATCTGACGCCGTTATGTCGTATGCAACTGTTTAATTTTATGGATGGCTACAACCAGGCTGTCTGTCTTGTTTTCCATATTACAGTTCAGTTAATGGAAATCAATATTTTTGGTGGGTCGAGTACTCGCGCTTCTCGTGCTGTATTAGCTTCGGTGATCAAACGAGGGAACTGCACTAAAATCATAGTGGGGCTCGGGCAAATAATACCCCTTTTCTATTTGCTCGTTCGACTCCTATTGTTTAGGTGTTGCCCTTAGTGTAATTGCAATTAGAATAATATGTACTATTGAATGCTCTGGCAATACCGACAGGGAATATGACCAGCCAGCCATAGTACTTTTTGTTGACACCTGTTTACTAGCCATCAACCACTGTTGCCAACAGATCTTTCTGTTGCGTATCATGATCCGAAATGTTTAAAGGATATTATTTAAAATATCCAATCAAGCAAAACTGATTAAAATTTACATGTATATCTTGTTTAATACCTTCAGTAAGTAACTATTGAATTGTTCTCCATTTTAGAAAAACTTCTAATTGTGGCCTGGCGCCTGCACTGCCCTTGTAGCCACAGTCGATACATCACCATTCTCAAGTCTTATTGTTTGTTTCAAACTTCAAAAGTATTACCTTCAATATTATTGTAAACCTTAATTTTTGTTATATCTGTTTTATTTAATAAATCTATTTATTGTTAGGACGGGGAGATCGAGGTTCGAATCTCGGTCGGGTGAACTGGGGGTGGTTTTTCCTAAATGGTTTTCCACACAAATGCGGGTTCTTTTCCTCTAATTCAACCTTCCCAATTTCTAATCCATTAATGTAATTAGTACTTAAAGCGTATAACCCGAACGGGTAGTAAGACGCGGTGCTAAATATTAATTAATTAAAATTAATTATTTATTGTTAAACATAACTCTTTTAATATATAAATGTATAACCAGTAGAGGTCTAACCTTTCAAAGCGTAATGTATAAGTACAAACACATATTTTAAACCATGCTAATTTCTGCTAAAACAATTTTTTTTTTAAATAGTCAAACAGGGATGATTCTCTTTAAAATTTGGAAACTCCTAATCTTCCCTCGGTTTTTTAAATCCAGAAATATACTTTTCCAGTAATTTATATGAAAAGTTATAAACAAAAATATCCTAACTTTCCCTTTTTTCTACAAGTTCTTGACACAAAAATAATTTTTTTAAATAGAATTAATTGAAGATGAAACTAATTTTTACATTTGGTTATGCTCTCTACTTCATATTTCACAGATTATTTAAATTTTTCCTGTCGCCCTAAATTCACTCGACCTTTTCAGGTTTTCCCTATTTTTTCCCTTCTGTGTACCACGTACCCTACCATCAACCTTGTCAAGGATAATACTAGAGTCGCGAACCCAAGATAAAAATCATCCTAAGGTATTTAGGAAACATGTTGTGTAGAGAACTTCTGTATACATCACAGCTTCATGCAATGGCATCATCTCTTGGGCCCTTACACTACTATATTTAGCTGTTTTTGTATTCTAAATGTAACATATACATAAAACACTCAATGCACAAAGTTTTAAAATAGTGTATTTGGGGATTGGGGAGTGGAGGTTAAGGATACTGGCTGGAAGCAGTTACTAAATCCAGACAAATAATGGCAATAGAGATGAATATTTCAGATCATTGAATCCTAGGGAAAAGTAAAGGATTAGTTAAGTATTTGATTATGACATTGAAGTTTTATCATAGTTGGTCTACAACAGACCTTAAGTTTTAGTGACGCGCTCAACAACCAAAAGCTGTAGTCACTAAGAGAGTGTGAAAAGAGAATTGGAATCAATATTACTTTATTGTTACTCATTTTGATAATGTTTCTGGTACTAGCATTCTTCCGAGAAATTAAGCCTGTGCTGTCTCGATTGCATTTGTTCTATACAAAAATCTGGAACTTATCATAGATAGATAAGGGATGAACATTTTTTTAGACAAAAAACTTCCCAGTGAAAAAAAAAAGTAAACATTTCCATCTAACTGCAAGTTCCTGGCGTTTCTTGGGAAGAAAGTAATTCACAACTTTGTTATATAGAAAATGTTTAATATCACAAACCGTTATTAGTGCGATTTATGTCTTGAATATCGTAATATAATATGTAAAAGTGAAAATACAAAAACATATTTGGACTGTCCCTTTTTCATTATAAACTATACAAAGCATTTTTCTTTTGTTTATTGATTTCAAAGTGACCCGCACCAATGTTCAAACAACCCAGACAACCTGAGGAATCAGATTCGCATACCTGGTGAAGATCAATGGCATTGTGAAGTCAATGATCGTCTGCCTCTCTTTCGTCATGGTGAAGTGACTGAGTGCTAGATCTACCTCTCCGCTTCGTACCATCTCCACCATACCGTTCCAAGATCCGTTCTCCAGTGAGCCCCAACCATCTTTACCAGCATCGAGAATCAGTGTCCTGCAAGTACAAACTAATACTTTACTTGTTTTCAGACCATGAGAAAAAGGAATTTGTTTTTATTCAATTCAATTTGCAGAGGCACAGCTAATCTTGATAAGACCCGTTTCAGTGGCCACATGGCATAAGGCTCTACACACAGTAGATTAGACTTCCAATGACTGGAAGTTTGAGGTTCAAATCTCAGTCGGGTGTAGTGAGGGTGGTTTTTACAAAATTGTTTTCCAGTCTCCCTCCACGCAAATGTGGGTATACTTCCTCTAAATATAACCTCCCTAATCCCTAAAACCGTTAGCAAAATTAGTACATAAGCGTATAACCCGAATGGGCAATAAAACGATGTGCTAAAAAATATCTTGACCAGTATGATGAAACTTGTATACCCAATAATGTTTGTGTATATTCTGAGCTTGAACCAAAATGTTACCATCTGTCAAAAACGGAAACAATTATCGAGTATTGGAGTAGTCTCTTTTACGGATTGTAAAAGGCAAGATCTGTAGGGTAGGAAAGCCACTTATGGGCCACAATTTTGGACAATATGGCCACCATTAACGATGTCCCCGCTCCCAACATCCCACTTCACACCAACCCTTCCCCTAATACCTTCCTTGACCTCATCTCCCCACCTCTCTCTTGACAGGTTAGGGCATGTTCCACAATTTAATAACATGTTCCGAAAGGTTCTGACAGGTCTCACACATCTGGACAGATATATACAAATTGGAGATTCAAGATGGCTCCCAAAAAATCTCACAGCATGTTGTGAAAATTCAAGATGACCACCAAAAAACCTTACATAGTGATGGGTAAATTCAAGATGGCCAACAAAAACATTACTTAGTGATGTGGAAATTCATGATGGCCACCAAAAACATTACTGGGTGATGTGGAAATTCATTATGGCCACCAAAAACCTTACAGCCTGATGTTTAAATGGGGTCTAGACATGTCTGAACAAGTTGGAAACACAAGATGACGGCCAAAACATCTTTCATTAATAATGTGTGAACTCCATATAGCCACCAAAATTAAAAATGGTACCCCAATACCAAAGCCCCTTAACGGTAATTTTACCCACATTTTGTTGAAAGTTTATGTAATTTATTCCTTTTTTCTTCACTTTGCCTCCCTGCCACACCAGTTTTTGTGGTAATATCACCTTTTTGATACTACTACTGCACTGTTTTGAACATATCTGAACGGGTTTTTATGACCTAATTGCCCTGTAAGGTTATATTCAATTCATTCACCACCCTCCCATTTCCTCCACCATCTATTTCTTTTTTACTTGTAATGCTTGTTTTATCTACAATCCTGACACTGCCCTCTCCCTGGCACCCCCCGAATCACCCTCTCCGCTGATATGGTTTCTTTTAAATTTAACATTTCCTAAGCCAACAACCTCCAATTTATTAAATTTCTATACCACTAGTTGGACAGTTAGAAGGACTTCCAATAAAGGATAATTTTTTATCACCCTAGTTCCTGAAAGGACTAAATGATATAGTACAATATTTAACACAACATAACTTGGGTCATCAAGACTATTCACACACATTTTTTTAAGTTTAATTTTCATCTGTCAGAAGGACTTTGAATTAACATTTCTCTACTTATTTCTTAAAATGACTAAATGATAGGTTTTCAAAACAAGACCCGCCTCGGTGGCGTAGATGGCTTACGCGCTTGTCGTGTTGAGCTCGACCGCTGAGGACGGGGAGATCGAGGTCTGAATCTTGGTCGGGTGAACTGGGGGTGGTTTTTCCTAAATGGTTTTCCACTCTCCCTCCACGCAAATGCGGGTTCACTTCCTCTATAACCTTCCCAATTCCTAATCCATTAGAGTAATTAGTACTTAAAGCGTATAACCCGAACGGGTAGTAAGACGCGGTGCTAAAAAATATTCAAAACACGACATAATATATCTAAGTCCACGAGACTATCCACGTTTGTTATTTACATTTAATCTCCATTACTCAGAAGGACTTTGAATTAGCAAAGTTTTCAAAGTTTACATCATATAACTTTATGTAAATAACTTTCAATTATTAAATTTATTATATTCTAAAATATAAATTTTTATTATCATTGTAAAATTAAAGCCAAAACTTAATTTTGAAATAAAAGTAGCCGAAAATCAAATTTAGTTCTCACATTTTACGAGACGTAGATGTGTTCTAGGATGATATTCTGCCAAGAGTGGTTTTTCCTCATTCATCCTGGCAGTATATATTCAGTACATTTTACCTGAGGGAGGAGCTAGGGGACAGAGAAATATAGAAGTGAAGGGGTATCACTCGGGGAGGGGTGAGGTGACGAGACCGGCCAGAAAAGCCCTATATTAAACATCTCAGCTTTTCTGGACTGTGGTCGTAGCTTCTACCACCAGATGTGCCACTAAATGTTCGTAGCGGGAACTATCTCGGCTTGGTGCAGAGCTGCTCAATCTAATTGTGTGTGATGTTGTGGTCACACATATAGCTCGTGTGGCAGACAGTACATGGTATGTCTGAGATATAATCACATTATTTGGTCAACAGTTATTTAATGTTTTTATTATAATTATAATGCTTGTGTCTCAGGATAATGCTACAGATCCTGTCTACTGAACATACAGAGTATTAAAATCTAAAACTGGACTGCAAAGTATTGCATGTAATATAATCGTGTTTAATGAAGAGATAAATGCTGTTTGTAGTATACTTTGCAGTTTGCCTAAACAAAAAACAAATAAAATGAACTGTATATATTATGTCTACTATACTGTCATTTAATAATTCCACCCAGATCACTTGAAGTATAAATAAAACAAAAAACAATATGTAATTAAATTGACACTTCAGTAAAATATTAAAATACTCTGTTCACCCTAAAAGATAAAGGACGCGTTATGTTTGGAGAGAGTAATTCTATTTATCTAAAAATACAAATGTTTCAACAATGAGCACAAAACTTTCAATACTATTTTATTGACAATCTGAAGAAGCTAAACATTTTGACTGGTTTTTGTAATATTAATTTTATTTTAAGGATGCATTTCATTTTCTTTTGTTTCAAGTCCTTCTAACAATATAGGTTGTTATAGCAATGGAACTGCTGTGCGAGCAGAGGAAGATAACGCTGCTCAGGGCGCACACAGAGCAATTACATATAGAATATTTGTATTCTAGAATGAACTAGTGTTGGCAATACTTACCCGTTATTTGTATGCATAAAAATAAGTTACGTCTCCGAAAGTGTTTGTGTCCATTATTGAAAAGATGGGTTAACAGGAATATGTTTCGACCTATGCTATTTTCCCAGGGAAATTTAAGTTTCCCATTATAAAGAGGGATTCATTATTGAGAGGTGTCCGGGGGATTTCACTATATCACATACATTCGTCTTTGGTATGGTCCATCTCAACATTAAATATCACATAAAAATCAATGAGCGTGCCATTTTAAAATTAAGTTCAAAAATTAAAGAACATTGTTGAGACTAGCGATATCTCGCGAATAACTCTCGTAGATTTTTTATTTATTTTTCCTCGTGAAGAAAACCACAATTCACAAACTTGGGAATTTTCACTCAGAATTGGACCAAAAAAGGAAATATTTGTGTTGTATTATTAATATAGATCATATAATTACAGGAGATGTGATGAAGATGTAAAGTTAATGTACAGTAAGTACAAGAGGAGACTGACAAATTATTATGGCACTCAAAATACTACGCCAAAAAGTGGATTTTACTCTATAGAATTCCCAAAAAATAAAAAGAGTTTGGTGCCTTGATAATTTATATATTCTTTTACAACAATGTCAAATAGGTTTTAAAAATATAACTATTAGCATACAGCTACAAATTTGCACTAAGCAAATTCCGATTTTAGAGTCAAGATTTTTTTTTTTAATGATCGACAAAGAATAATTTCGTAGATTTAATGTAATGTCTAGGAATGAGGACGATACATACAAATAAACTAACATTTGCCTGGAAGGAGGTTGAAAGACCATAACCATTGCACTGTAACATGACTTGAGTAAGAGTCTCGACTTGTCAGCTAAGAGAGGTTCAAGCGCACTACTTGAACAAGTCGGTGCTGGAATTAATTCAAATAGTTTAATGAATATGTAGACTGTACAAAAACGATCAAGTAGGCATATATTACTTACGTGAAGTTCATCCTCGCTTCCAAATGGGCCCACAATTGTCCTAAGTAGCCTCCAAGACTCACAGTTCCATCGGGTTTCATATTTAGTTCTGTGAATGGTGGATCCTGCACTCAAAATGATATCAACAAAATTACTCGTCATATACAAACAGAAGTACCCAGCATTGCATGATTATCCCGGGTAATGGTTTTCTTTATTCAAACAGACAGGAAAAAATCTTATTTTATTCCTTCCTCCTCAGTTTTTAATCAAATTTTTAAAAAAATAATCAAAAATTTAAAATTTCCGCTTTGAGGTGCACACATTTGTGCACAAGGTCTACTATATCCACGGGTAATGTGTAGTCGGGGGGAAAACTAGTATTTCAAAAGGTATAATTAACTAGCTCTGTTGCCGGTGAACTGGCGGTCTAGGGGTAAGGTGTCAGACTTCTGTGCTGGCGGCCGGAGTTCAATCCTTGGCCCCAGCACAGATTTATCTGATTACCAAACCCTTCCTTCACCTCTGACAAGACATCTTGTGAATGTGGGGAATGCCAGGCCTCCACTGTGGTTCGGATTCCACGTTAAACTGTAGGTCCTCCATTTCATCTCACAATCACCCTACCATTACACATTAGCGTAAGTGTGTATAACCCGAACGGGTAGTAAGACGCGGTGCTAATAATAATAATAATA
>CABFVX010000194.1:0-15410 GCA_902151425.1 Timema shepardi | reverse complement strand
GTGATTCGGCCATTGTGTTAATACTCGTTGTTTACAAGATTAAAACTTTATATTATTTCACAAACATTTTGAATGTTATTTCCTCTTTATTATCACAAACCATTTATTTATGTTAAAGATATACGAGGGCAGCTATAAAAATATTAATATCTGAATATAATAACATTAAATGTAAAATGCCACGCTCTATTTAAGCGGTAATTGCCACAAGAATGAAAAGAAAAACTAAAATGAAATCACTAGGCTTTTTTTTCTTACATTTGATTATGAAAAGAGAAATTATACTGTAATCTTTGAGGAAGTATTGTTAAAAGTGATTGATAATATTTTTAGTAATTATAATAGTAGTAATTAGTAAATAATAATTGTTTACAAATATGGTGACAAAAGTTATTTTTAGACAATGTTGGCGTAACTGATACCATTTGCTAGCTTCTGCTAGCTGTCATGTAAAACCACAAAAGTGGTAAGTCCACTATAGCAGGCATTAAGACTTCTCTTTGAAACAAAACATGTGTTCATATCTTGAAAACGGGGAAAGCAAGATAATTTCTCCAGGATACCTTTTTTTTTGTTAATTTCAACTCCAGGTTTTGTAATCTGAAGTCAAAAAGGACCTACATTCTGTAGCCAAAAACTTTCAAGTTCCTTAAGGGTACAAAGCTAGCTTTTATGATTTATTGGAAGTTGTGGAAATATGTATTCCTTAGAATTAGTAATAAACATACAGACTTACGTGAGAGCTCAATGCCTTCAAGACTATACCACGCAATCCCGATCTTCTCTGGTACATCTTATTTCTAGTTGTAGTAGTGGCGCCCCTATCGTTATTCCAACTTCCATAAGGAAAGGTTTGCAAAGGACCGCCCGAGGTGATGAAGTAGACCTCTGTCATCAGAATCCGGTCGTTCTCATAGTATACTGCGAGATACTTGCAATTAAATGGGATGTACACGCCCGAAAAGAACTTCTCTAATGATACCTTTTCTTCTAGGAAATGTAGCCAACTTGGACCTTCTATACCTTCTGAAGATGAAAGCTTCTGAACAAAAATGTACAAATGGCATTAGGTATGCTGTAAATCTGGATAGTGTGTACACTATACTCATTTGGTACAATATAAATGTCTAGTAAAAGTAATTATCTTCACTAAGTGTAGAGACATATTTTAAATTAGCAACAATAATAGTCCTATTAGATTTTATAATTGCAAAAAATTAGATTGACTCATTGAAGCTGAATAGATGCATAATACATGTAATTAATTCTTTAATATATTGAACTTTTAAGTATTGTACACTATTTAACAATTTTAAATTACAATTATTTAAACTATTTTTTAAACGTCAAATATAACTTGTCGCTGTACAAAATTTATGACCCCACTTGAATGGGTAGTATGAAGGCTCCCAGGTTATTTTTTTTCAATTTGGGGTGATAATCAAGCCTTTAACCAAGCCTTTTGTCAACTGTATTTTTTAATTTATTTATTTGTTCATACTGGATTTTTAAAGCTACAAGGTTTTTTCGGTGCATAAGGAAATAACTTGAATTATTTATTCCAGTTTACCTGAATCTGAGCTAAATACCCAATTGACTTGAATATATTTATTTAGATTTGCAGATATCGTTAAAATACTGGTAGTGTAAAAAAAAATTAACTGACATTACAGCGGTTTCCAACATTTTATAGTTTATGACAACTTTTCTCTAAGCGGCCATCACAACTCTTTGATAACTTAAAACTGTTCAAATCATAGTTTTTAAGTTTTTTCACTGTGTATTACTACCATCCAGGACTATCTACATTTAACTATACCAGCGAGATAGGTAAAATTTATAAGAAATCTACCCTTATTTGCATGGAGGGGTATTATGAAAAACTACTGTTGGCCAGAATTAAAATCCTTACTCACCTTCAGCAAAAGAGAGTGACATTAAACCCACATGTCCACTAATGCTTGTTTTAGTGATTATAAATTGCTTATAATAATGATTATATGCGACTAATATGTAGTAAAATAGAATCAACAAGCCCGAAGTTGGGGGATAATTTTATATTATCCTAGCAGCATTACAAGGCTGCCACAGTAAACAAGTCAGCAAGAAGCTATCAGAATGAAATTGCCAAAAGGAACCTAAGCAGTAACTAGGAGTTTTTAGCACTTCAAATACTTACATTTCTATTAAAATTACGCATCTTCCTATAATCATTAAAATCCTTGAAAAAGTAAATATAAAGCTAAAACCTCTATATTGTGACCCCACCTATAACACGCTGCAACCCCCAGGTTGGAAACCACTGTTTTATTATAACATAGTTGGAAGCAATATTTAATTAGTAAGCTCCCTGAGCTGTAGAACTCACTCGTCACTTTATAAAAAAAAATAGCAGTTTGGCCATGTTTATTTAAAAACATTTTCAACTGTTAAATAATCAATAAAAAATGGAATTTATAAATAGTTCTAAAGTATTTTGATACCTGTCTACCAGTGTCCTGCTTCATAACCTCATGGAAGTTGCCCTAAAATGTTAATCCTGGTACGTCAAGAACTATTCAAAACCTATTGTAATTTAGTTCGTGAGGATGAAAGGGCTTCCCCTGACATTTTTTAAAATAACTTTTGGCAAATTCAAAATCAGCACTCTTAACAACATGGTTATATTAAATTTCATGCAAATCGAACACGAAATAACAAATTTTAAAATGTATCCCAAATTTAAAAATATTAAAGGGTGAAAAAAACTTGTTTTTTGTTTAATGTAGTATACTTAATCAAATGAAAAATGATAAGAAGTGTAACAATGTAACACAGCCCTATTACTTCTCTTCCTTCATTGTTGCTTTGAGCTGATTTAAATTGCTTTCATGAAAGCCTATTTTAATAAACAATGAAATAGATACATCTGCTAAATTCAAACTAGAATGGATATTGCTAGAAAAATTAGTGTGCATTTCAGAAGTCAAACTTTAACACTAACCTCAATGTCCTCATTTTATCAGTCAGAGCTTTCGATAAGAAAACAATAAAATGTTGCATAATATTCACTGCATTTATGCCTTCAAAATTTAATAAAACCCTAATTCAGACATTGGCTGTAACATATGATAATTTTAATCACAAAACTTGGACAGCCTAGCACGCACGAAAGTCACAACTATAAATATTAAACAATAAACAAAAAATTGGTTGACAATGCTGCAACTTCAAGCATTGTTGGCTGAGTGAAATGTTGCTTCTGGGCAGCTCATGTTCCCTTATGATTAGTTTCCATACCGCATTTGGCATAAACTCATCGGCCGTTGTTCTACCTACTGACAACGGTGCTACTAGACTACTTGATTAGCTAAGATTTCTACAATCTACTAAACAAGGAATCTCCTTTCAATGTTTGACAATTTTTGAAGTTAGAACTTGAGTTTACTCAAACTACTAACGGATTGAAAAAAATATTTAAGGCCCTTGGCCTTGTCGAGTGCAAGTCTAAAACCTATTTTGTGGGATGGTGGTTGGGAGGGTGAAAGGCATGTCGTGGCTTCACAACCAACCACGCCAACAAGAACAGATGTATCACAAAAAACATAGATGGCGCTGGCTACCGGAAAGGTCTTGCGGAAAAATCATACATTTGGAAATATACATTTTTTCGAGAATGAGTGAAATTTTTATGTTTATATTTTCAAACCCTTCTGAAAATGTATCAATGTTTATCAGATGTTACATTTCCTTAGTTTTTGTTATGCAGCTGGCACTTTTCTATTGAAAAATATCAAAATTGTCAGATATTTGATCACTTAAAAAATCATAGAGGAGGTGTGTGTATAAAAAGTATAACTTAATCAACATGCTTCTATTCTTGAACAAACAGTCTCCGAAAAGAAAATTGCAAAACAATAAAAATTCTTGAAGAAAACCATTTGTTCCCTTGGCTTTGCATTTCTACGCCAAATGAAAAGGGCCGATCGCCTTAAGAAGCAGGCACAGAAACGAACTCCAAGCTTTAATCTTGAAATATATGAAGCTACTTCAAGAATAAAACATTTTATACTTTTCTTTCTGATTCATCGTGCAGCTTGTTGGACTGATGCGCAAAACTGAATTCACACTTGCACTGAAATTTGAAAGCAGTACAGGGGAGTATGCACCTCTTAGTGGTGCAGTTGTTCAATTTCACGCAGAAAGTTGGTAATCTTTGTTTACCCATGATGCATTGAAACGTTACAATTGGTGCAAGTTACTGTATTTAAAATAAAATGAGATGTGTTACTTACTGCCTGGGTTTGATTTTCTCATCGATAAACCTCATGGCTTCCAATAAACTCGTGTTTCATTATCACTTTAGAGCTATGCCATCGTGAGAATGTGCTGTGTTTATAAATAATGCATCTTTTGGAAGTTTGTGTATGCGCTGATCTGGTATTCTTTGCGAGTTTTCTGTAGAAGCACTGGAAAAGTTGAAATTATCTCTACTTGAGCAGTGTAGGCTACGCGGACTTGTTGCGATTGGATTAGACCTGTCATGTGACCAAATATCAGCATTGCTTTAGTTTTACAGTGAATGTGTGAATCCACAGTAATCCAGTTTCTGCTTCCATGGTGCATACTCAAAACAAAACACTGTACCACTTGTTAAGTTTACCGTGAAATTAAAAACATTTAAATCAAAGCAAATTCATTTATTATGTATATTTAAGTTAATTAAAATAGACATACAATATTAAAATGACACTTCATCAAATTCAAAACAAACATAACTCAAACTAGCTTCTTAATAGTTAAAAAAAAGCTGGGTTTAAATGTAGGATTACTTAATAAGATAAAATATGGAAAACGTCTTTAGTACATACTAGATCACAAACACACATACATGATCTATTTTGAGATTATACACCCCGCTAAGTCTGAAATTAAAGTATTCCCTTTACTGAAGACTACAATCATAAGTTAGCTTTAATTCTATTTCCAAAATCTGTCCTAGCGCATCCTAAATGTTCTATCTTTGGCCATCCCTAATATTATATTATAATTATGGTATACCTGCAATTGATGCCTAGTATTCTCATCACTGGACAATACCACACACAATGGTGGTTTGTGAGGACAGAAGTGGAACTTTTGGAAAGACAAGGTCAAAGTTTGAACGTCAGCTGATGCCGTGAGGATATTATGGTAGGACAGAATTTTCGTCATCTGAAGAAGCCATAAACTCTGTTTCAATCCTGAAAATATGAGACGATTTTAGGAGTATCCGAACAACATTATTTGAATGCAGTGTTTTCTTTATTTGTATTGTTATGAGTTACACACATCATTAGCTATAATATACCTTTCTCGTTGAGAATTATTGGAAAATTACGTAAATTAATTTTAACTGTATTAAGTAAACAGCCATGTAAATCTCTCTTCTTGTAGACCAGGCTGGTGGGAGGATCAAGGCTCGATTTCCGGTAACGTATATACCTATGTGTAAAGCCAGGGCATCTCAAAGTGACAGGGGCAGACCAGAATTGATTGCATAGTCATCCGGCATCTCGATACCCCTCAGATGACACACCATCTTTCTCTTCTTGATCTTCCATACATTTCACCTCCCACTAAACTGTTTTTTTTTTCTTTCCATTTTCTATGCAGGCAATTTATACTTTTCTGTACTTCTTTTAATAAATACTTGCAAATGAGGCTTAGTTTCCTCTAAAACTCGCCTTCCCTTCTTGTTTGCGGGTATCTTCCTCTATATCCCTCGTTTAATTCCAGTCTTTATCTATCTTCTTTATTGGAAGAAATATATCCTTAAAAAAATTCTACTTGAAGGATAGACATCCATCCTACATGACTAGATTAGTGAAGAAACTACATATATATTTACAGAATATATTCTATTAACTTTGTAATATTACTCACCGTTTATTCCATGATTCAGAGTTTTGCAATATTGGTGAAACTAACTGATAGGGAAACAAAACTAATAATTGTACTTAGATTTTTACACCAATATTCAGTCACTTGTACAAACTCCTAGATATGTACGAAGGTATATGTATATACAGGGATGTATATCCCTGTATTCTCTGCTTATTTCATATTTGATGTGTCTAATAAATTGACCAATTAGAATATTTCTTGATGACTGTTTTAAATGCTTTAATGCTCCTTTATCCTATCCATGTACAGTGTACATTACCCTAAAATAAGAAGACAGAGATAGTGTACACGCTCCCCCTGTCGGTTTAGCCTACAGCATTTGTAAGTTTAAGCGACAAACAAGTGTGCAAATTATTTAAACAAGGAATACAAATTTTATCACCAGGGAAGCCTAATTTGACATACTCATAATATTCGGCCCTTATTGCTACCCCCAACAACCTTTAATAAGTAATAAGAGGGCAGGAGTGTTAATAAATTACCTTAAACAATTTGAGGAAAATGGAAGTTTAAAGAACAGTTCAAGCAGAGACACACAAACATTTGAAAAGGCCAAAAAAAAGCCTATTTATTCTCATAATAATGTAACTATGATCAAAGTATGCAGAGTTAATTTAACAACCACAAAGAATGTGATTAAAGCTTTAAAAGGGGTTAAGCTCATCAAAAATTGTAGGCATGCGCCTTTATGATAGCTTAATAACAATATAGCTTTAACATGTTTCACTCAGGCCAATATTAACAAAAGCTTAATATAATGAAATGTTTAAACATAACCAGAGCTCGATACACTCTCATTTGCGTGGGTTGAAATAATTGTTATAACAGCCCTTATTTGAGCCCTAAATGCATAGCTATGGGTACAAGCAAATGTTATATAGACCTGATCTATTGCAAAACAATCTAGGTATACTGTTAGCATAATAAATGTCCTCAGGCCGGGTCACCAAGCCCACCAACTCACTCACTACTGACAACTCTGAAACTAAGTTAAATACAAGGTTGAATACTGTATATAGTTAGACCTCCTCACGAATTTGAAATATAGGAAGTGTGCGCCTAACCAGATAACCTTACATTATAACTATCAGTGACATAATCTATTGTTAGCTGTTCGCGAGAAGCAGACAATTCGTAACAACTGACACATACTAAGAAATTAATTTACTCCAAAGTAATAAATAATTAGAAATAATAATATTACTCCAGGTATTATTATATGGAACCATATCTAATTTAAACTAACCCTAGGATTAAACATACTATAGAAACTTACTCCTCACGATAGAATTATAACGTGAAATATTAGCACCAGTTGCTACCAAGCTTATAAGACATTTAAATATCAATCATTAGTCCAACTACAGACTTTATATTTAAGCCAAAAGAGAATATTAAGCTCGCGCATTACCAAAATCCCCAAAATTTGAATTAGCAAAACAATATAAACAATGGTTCCAGAAAAGGATTTCCACTTAATAATTTTGAAGAATTAGGTAAATATATAAATTCATACAATAAAATAAATATATACGCTGAGAATGAATTTTAACTTACTTTATTTGTCTACAACCAGAAAAGCATCTAAAAGTACATTTCATCTAAGATCATGGGCTTATAAGCAAACTAATTTCAGCGGGGAAACAAGGTGTGGAGAAAATACATGACACCGTTATTTTGATGTGTTCATCAGTAATCACTCGCAGACCGCACTTACACTGACGCATGCACATCACGTGGTTTGTTCGTTGATCCGAGGTAAGGGGGGACATTTAGAAGACATTATCATTCTCTTCCCCTTATAGTTCCTGCATTTGTGCACAATCCGGAATTAAGGAAGAGCTATCTACAGGGGGTTTATGTAACAACCAAGATACAGTTCATTTGTTCTGTTGTACACTCCATCCAGACAGACAATATGCCATGTCATGTGTTGACGTGAACTGAGCGGGTGAAATCCAACATGAACCAGTTGATAGAATGTAGTATGTTCATGAAAACTGTTTGGTGATGGGGATCGGTTGCTTCAATGTGCTGTTGCAACTTCACCTTTGTTGGTAGAAGTGTCTATTATTTCATGTATGCTCTTTAGTTAAATGTGATGTTCTTTTTTCCCCATTATCTTTCTATAACAATATATATTATTTCGTTTCACATACCTATCTTAAGAGCTATAACATTATTATAATTTAAACAAAGGAGGGAGAAAGCATGTGTGGTGCACTGTTTATTATACCTTCTTGCTCACGATGTTGTCCAACGGATTGTTTTGTAAGATGTGATCGTGAATAATTAGACAATAGCTACTCATGTTGATTTTTTTGGTGTTGTCAGTTTTGACTTAGATCTTCATGCTTACAGTTACTGAGTTCAGGACCTCGAATTTCTTGGAGCAGTCGATAACAACAAGGAGTGCTAGGACTTTGTATTCTGCAGAACTAAATAGGTGTTCATTGTTCCCCTATAATATGTGCTTTGAAATTCTCTGTACATCTTGAGGTTCTTCATTGAGGTATGCCCCTTTGCTGAGGTAAAGTTAATTCTAACTATATTCACTTTCTAACTTTTCACTAGATAAGTAGACGAGTGTAACTAGTTCGCCTCGAGTATTTTTTGTTGAAAACCGAGAAAATAAACAAAAGTATACACGCTGTTAAATATATATCTCGTGAACACACAGGGAGCAGTTTTTGTTGAAGAAGGAAATTTTGGTGCAAGTCACAATCCATTTTAGATAACGTGCCAACTCCAATTTTATATATTCTAACAGTTGGGACGAATACATTTTTTCCTTAGTAAAACCTATTATTATTTTCATTGATGCCCGGAATTGAATAGAAAATCTCGGAGTGTATTAAATGGAAAGATAAAACCATGTGTGTAACACAGTTTGCCCTCAAATAAGAGCTGTCGCCGGTCAGAGTTAACAACAAAGACTATGGCGACTATTTGCACGACGTCACTCTTTATCCGTAGGGCAAAAACAAAAAACAAAGGTTGTCATCCCCAACTGCGTCTTCGGGTGTAGCGGGTTGCATCATTCGAAGTGCAGTCTCTTGGTGATGTTGTTGGCTAGGCACTGATCCCGTGGGCCTAGTGGGTGAGGGTATAGAAGGGAGATGGGGAGAAAACGTATGCTAGTTGTGGGGTGGCTAGGACTTGCAAATGATAGCCCTCAGGGCTTAAAGGGGAGATTGGGGTAGGTGGAGGTTGGGTGGTTGGTGAGAGGAGAAGACGAGAGGAAACAGCTACCTCAGGGGTAGGGAATTTTGAAGGCGTTGGGGCGGAGTGAGGGCGTCTGGGGGTCCGGGTGTGACCGTCGAGGTGGTAAGAGAGGGGCCCTCGGTTGGAGTACTGTTTGACCTGGGATGTGTTCTTCAGGGTCTTGCTTCGGTGGGCTTTGCCGGAGCGGCGGGCTTATACCATATCGTGGAACTGCTGATGGTGAGAGTCGAGGGGTATGATGAGGGAGTCCCGACAACACGGGTGTTGCGGTGGGCGTTAGTAAGTAGTCGCGGTGGGTGGTAGGAAGTAGTCCCGGCAACTGTGAGTCGCGGTTGGAGGTGGGAAGTAGTCCCGGCAATTTGAGTCGCGGTGGGTGGTAGGAATGGTGAAAAGAGTCCAAACAAAATTGCTCTTTAAAAAAAATGACACTATTTTGCTCTTTCGTAACAGTGGTTCACCAGGGTGGGTCACCACTGAATCGGCTCTAGAATTCACCGTGTTATATACCCTCTGCTGCTGCCTGGCCTTGTCCAATAAGAGAAAAGGGAGCTTCCCATTGGTTCGGGAAAACATGAGTGATAATGGCCGCCAAGCGAGCCAATAGGAAGGGGAGTTCTCTTTGGCGCTGACTACAGTGGGAAAAGCGTCATGTACGGATTAGAGAACATGGACTGTGGGGCGGTCCAGGCAGTAGGGAGGGTGGTTGGAGCAGCCGGTGCAAGTGCAGAGGAAAGATACAAGGGCCAACTGAACAGTGAGGCACAACAAGGTGGCTACAAATCTAATATCGTACGTTTTATATCCTTTATTATTTTATCTTATGAAGCTACAACTTTTACTATATAAAATAAGCTCAAATGAAGGTCCCATATTGCTGCCATTTAAAAAAAAATCTTTTTCTACAAACCAATATTTTTTTTCTTATTTGTACAAAACTTAATTAATATTTTTCTATTTCTACAGCCCATAATGTGTCTGGTAAGGGATAAACCAATCCAATAAATTCTAATCATAGAAAAATTGTGTCAAAGAGAGCCCCTGCTGAACTAGCAGATTGTATCTAGACCACGAGTTGATAACACAGAGTTGTTGGAAACATGATCCATGTAAGATATTAAATAAACTACCCAGTGGACTTTCAAGGAGGGGGTGGAGGGTTTCACTGACGATGATACAGTAAATACTATGATGCGGGTTCTATGGAACACCGTGTATATGATCTGCTCAATTCTTACCCCTCCCATCCTTAGGTTGATCATATTAATTAATTCTCACCGAGTTTTCCCTGTGTTTGTGTGGAGTAAAGGAAAAGAACACAACTGTGGTGGTAATTAGCTTGAATTTCTGTTACAATGTCCTCGAAAGCTGACGAAGAAGGAGGTTCGTGAAATCCAATGGCGGGTGATATGATTAACCACAACGTTGGTAGAAACTTCATTCCGCAATCTGCAGTAAAAGAGCACATGTTAAATCAATTGATCTTATAAACACACACACACATATATATATATATATATAGTAGATCTAGGCACAGGGTTAAACAACTTATTATTGTACACTGATTCGAGAAAAGTATATTTGGTAGCAATAGGCATTTATAAAGCTTTAAACCACTGGACCGATCTTTTGACTCCTGAATGAATATTAATCTGGCCGATAAATATTTAATTTGGTTGATATTAATTAAAGTGCGTCTTATGACGGCCAGATAGCCTTTATCTGCCAGATAAAATATAATTATCCATCACATTTGTATCGAGAGGTTTATTGTGCCTGATAACTTTTATCTAAAAGTTAAAATGGTTGTTGCCATAGTGATGTGTTGTTTTTCATGAGGGTTCGCCTACCAGAATCTGTTTTTAGGTTAAAATCTAGGTCCACATATTTAGTAAGCACAGGCCCAGGCTCTAACTATATATAAAGTTAGAACATTTAATTCACACTGTTATAATAACGCACATGCTATTTGTATAGTTATAGTTATATAAGAACAAATTATTTAAGTGTGAGTACAATAAATTAAATTTTGTAAACTCTGTACCAAACTATTGTCCACATTTTGGCAGACACTGAAATTAGTACTTGCAAGAAAACCTAGCTTCTCCGCCCACATGACGCCATCTGTTTCCTTGCACTCGTTTACCCGCCATTATTTAACAAATGTTGAGCATTGTAGCCACCATAGAAAAGGGATAAGTATAGAAACGCCACTATAACGTTGTAAAGTAGACCCACATCGCTAGTGCTCGCAGCATTAGTGCAGTGAACTAATAGATTCAAAGTGGGATGTTACACTTGGAACACAATGAATTTTTTATTGTGAAATGTTAATTCATCAATTCTTATATCAAATACAACTTTCATAAATAAACCTGGTTATAAAATTAAAAATCTACAAAATCTAGCTAAACTCTTTTTTAAAATAAACAACAAATCGCTAACAAAACATTAGTGGTGAATTTTACATAGATTTCACACTTCCTCTTCTGTGGACTTACATTTGTGCATGCGAATTCCTCTGTGATATAATTGCAAGCTGCTCCTAGCAATAGTGTCCCAAACTAGTTTACGGGATCAGCTAGTCCTATAATAGTGCACCGCATGGTAGCCACTAGCCAGGCTGAGGCGGTATCAGCAGGGTTTATACGCATACGCGCGCCAGTAAAAGAACAGTACCAACCTTGCGTTTTCTGCATAAAAATATATTTATCCTATGTGAAATACCCTTAATTTGAGGGCTAGAACCAAAATCATGTTACATGAACGTTAAGTGAAGGGACTTCGTTTTCTATCTTGCCAATCATTTCATGAGCAACGTTAATGGGGCTTTTTAGTACGGTACGGTTTATGGTAAGTAGATGACTTCTTTTGCTATAGTTTGTCCGCGGCGTCTCATGAATTCTAAAATGTCGCATCCTCTTGCACTTTATTAAGTTTTTCCAATAAGCCTCCATTGTGAGTACTTGCATCTTAATCAGCCCTAAATGTTTAGATTTCATTTTAGTGAACAATTTTTTTTTTCAAACAGTCCATATTCATTCATTGTGTTTTGCTTGAATTTTTGTGTTACATGATATGAATCCTAATAACAAACTAGTTTCTTTATGTTAATTTCATTTTACAGTAAAAATAAATTACACAGTTATTTTAACAGTGTGTTATTATAAGCTATAAGTAGTGATTCAATGATTTCAAATAATTACAGTTTACTAGCTCTAAGGGGTCAGACTTGATATTATATGATGGTCTTTTACAATACATTTTTATGTAAGCAGTTTAAAAGTGGTAATCCTAGATAAACTGTTCTTTTTATTCCTCAATAATTCTATGTTTTATCACATTTTATAGTACACAATGTCGTTATTTTGATTATTTCTTTTTAACCTAGCTCTATCGGTTAATTTTATTAATGTGTCAGAATTATTGACCATTGCAAATATAGATTTGAAATAGCTATCTCATGAAATTGCTTGTTTTGACTCTAGTTAGACTCTTGATTGTAGAGACAACGTTGATTGGCAGAACATAATATGTCCAGCCAAAGCATAGGGTTAGATAATTCCAACTAATGACACACTTAAGTAAAATGGACTGCACCATCCTTTCCTATCCGGTGTTGATTGAAAGGATTGAGAAATCGCTACTTGTTATTTTTTCCAAGATAAACCCCCACACTCTGTTATGTTAAATTCCCTACTGAAATGTAATAGACATAAACACTCTTAGTAATTCTTACTGTTCAAATGGCATTAAGTGAATATTATGCGAAAGTTACGTGAACGCTAAGTTGATCGTGATCCAGGCGTAAGAAATAGTACACTGCCAATATTGTAACGCCCATAGCACATGTGTGAGGCAATTAATTTGAGGTAAACGAAATAAACATTAGAATGATGTCCCCCGGAAGGTAACTGACTAGACTGTTCTTCAGGCAAACACAAACACCTTAACATCAGTAGTCATCTTTCTCTTTATACTTGCTCCATCCAGACAAGTTCATTAGGAATCAGACTAGTGACAAATGCGCAAGTTGAATGAACTTCTCAAAAAACCCTCTTTGGTGGTTTAATGGGCTAAGACAGAGATTCTCAAAGTGGGAACACCGAGGCTTGTTCATGGGCTCTTCGAGTTCTTTCAGGGAATCCTTGACATACTTTTACATATTTTTAAAATCTTATAACATTAAATATAAATCAATGGTATACACTAAACACAATAGAAATACCTTCCCATCTTAAGATTTCTAGAGAAAGTGAGGGTGAAAAGTGGTGGGTCGGCCATACCCCATTTTTGAGAGGAACATTTGGATGTTATGTGTCAGTTGTGGATATGTTGGGAATGGACAGCCCTATTTCGTGTTCATAGTGGACAAACATCGTGAATGCGCGAACAACAAGGTGCTCAGAGCAGACGAAGTTCAGCTACGGCTTGTTATTGACCTCTCTTTATTTGACCAGAGCAGTTAGACGGTGATACAGTGATTACTATGAGTGCTGGTGGAGTTACAGTGGTTACAACTAAGAAGGGAAAACCTAGTCTAATAGCCAACATAGACCTGACAGCTGGCTGTGTGTCAAGGAGAAGAAGGAGAAGTGAAAACTAATACAGATCTTCATTAGTAATAAAATAATTATTTTGAAATTGGTACCACACACTTGTGTACCAGATGTGGCAGAGACTGTGTGCAACATTATCTCTGATACCTTAAGACTACATGGATGATTATCATGGCTGATGCTCCTCAAAACGACAGATTAACAACTTTCATGGACTATTTCACTGACCAGTGACTCCCAGGGTCATCGCGGAAGAAGAGAGGTGGGGGGTGTCACCACATCCCCAGTGTTGGTTAAAAGCTTGAAAGTTGGGAATTTTGTGAGATTTTAGATCTGGAGTTGGGAAATTCTAGGATTATACTGTATCCCATTAATTTATATTATGCACGTCCTTAACCACAGACTTGTACAAACAAATTTAAAATTTCCCAACTGTTGATCCCTACTCAACAAAAAATCCCAACTTCAAAAATTGTCAAACATTGAAAGGAGATTCCTAGTTCAGTAGATTGTAGAAATCTTAGTTAATCAAGTAGTCTAGTAGCGTCGTTGTCAGTAGGCAGAGACAGCGGCCGGTGAGTGTGTGCTGAATGCGGTATGGAAATTAATCATAAGGGAACATGAGCTGCCCAGTAGCAAAATTTCACTCGGCCATCAATGCTTGAAGTGACAACATTGTTAGCCAATGTTTTGTTTGTGATTTAGTGTTTTTGGTTGTGACTTTCGTCCCTGCTAGATTGTCGCAGATTTATGATTCAAATTATCATATGTTGTACAGCCAATGCCTTAATTAGGCTTTTAATAATATTGAAAGCTCTAACTGATGAAGTGAAGACATTGAGGTTAGTATTAGTGTTTTAATTCTGAAATACACACTATGTTTTCTAGCAAGTATCCATACTAGTTTGAACTGAACTGATGGTTCTTATTTAATTGTTTATTGAAATAGGCTTTCATGAAAGCAATTTAAATCAGCTCAAAGCAACAATGAAGGAAGAGGAGTAATAGGGCTCTGTTACATTGTTACAATACTCTTAATTTTTCATTCGATTAAGTATAGTACATTAAACAAACAATTAAATTAATTTTTGTTCCACCCTTTAACATTTTCAAATTTGGAATACATTTTTAAATTCATTATTTAGTGTTCGATTTGCATGTAATTTCATATAATCATGTTTCTTAATGTGCTGATTTTGAATTTGCCACAAGCTATTTAATAAAATGTCAAGAGAGGCCCATTCACACTCATGCGCTAAATTACAATATGTTTTGAATAGTTTATTGACATACTAGTATTAACATTTTAGGGCATCTTCCATTAGGTTATGAAGCAGGACATTGGTAGACAGGTATCAAAACACTGTAGAAATATTGATATGATACACTCCATTTTTTATTGCTTTATTTTACAGTTGAAAATATTTTTAAATAAACCTGGCCTAGTTGCTAATTCTTTGATTAAGTGACGAGCGAGGTCTACATCTCAGGGAGCTTATAATATTGCTTCCAAGTATGTTATAATAAAGCAGCGGTTTCCAGCCTGGGGGTCTCAGCGTGTTTTGTGTGGGGTCACAATATAGAGGTTCTAGCTTTATATTTACTTTTTCAAGGATTTTAATTGTTAGAGAAAGATTGCCGTGGGTCAAGAGAACCGAAACAAACAAGATAACACAATAAAACAAACGTTAGTCAGCACAATAA
>CABFVX010000193.1:377149-397108 GCA_902151425.1 Timema shepardi | reverse complement strand
CCCCCCCCCCCCAAAAAAAAAGTTTTTGTAAGCCATTTTACTAAAGTAGTTTTATGGATGTGAATACGTACTTGACATACTTTTGCACTAAGGTAGACTTGATATGATCTTACTCTAAGGGTTTTGAATCCATTAGTTAGCCCTACGGCCACCTCTGAGACCAAATTCATGTTATAACCGCTCCACAAAGAGAATGTGTTCTATTACCTCCATGTCTATGATTTTACAGAACCGTAATTTATTCAAGAAACATAACTGCTACTATCTTTTAGCTTGTTTTCATAACCCTCCTTACTACGGTAACTTTGATGTTCTCTTATCACTTTTAGATGTTCCTGTTTAAGGTGGGGATGTAGGGCACGCGATAAAAGGTTAGTGTGTTTGCAGTTTTTATGGCAAAACAGCTTTTGGCAAAATTAAATTAAAGATTTTTCAAGTAAAAACATAAATAGTTTAATTTTCTTCACATGGTGATATCAACAGTTCTTAAATATCTGTCAAGGATATTCTAAAATTTAATGACAACTTTTTTTTTTCTTCATTTAAAAGTTTGTCATCTTATGCTTTTATACTTGACAGATATTCAAAAATTGTTGATATCGCCATGGGGTGAAAATTAAATTTTATATTTCTACTATAGCAGTTTTTGATTTATTTTGTCTAAAAAGTTTTTTTATAAAAATAATTACCCTTTCTCACGTCTCCTACATTACCACCCTAAAATAATAATAATAATATAATATTTAGTACCGCGTTATACTACCCGTTCGGGTTATACGCTTTTATGTACTAATTACTCTAATGGATTAGGAATTGGGAAGGGTGAATTAGAGGAAGTGAACCCGCATTTGCATGGAGGGAGAGTGGAAAACCATTTAGAAAAAACCACCTCCAGTTCACCCGACCTAGTTTCGAACCTTGATCTCCCCGTCCTCAGCAGTCGAGCTCAATACGACAAGCGCGTTAGCCAACTCCACCACAGAGGCGGGTACCAACCTACGAACTCTTACTAAGATGGAATCACCTACATATTATAATAAGATAACTCCCGAACCAGAAAACGTATGGAGGTCCAGTTTTTTTTTAATTCTTCAGTTGGAAATATAAGATAGTGTTAGTAAATCTTTACTCAGCCGAAAAACCAAGTGTTGATAAATTTTCACTCAGACACAAACCAAAATGAACCTTCGATCAGTCAGAAAACAGAGTGTTAATAAACCCTCACTGAGCCGGAAGACCAACTTAAAAACAATTTCTTTATTTTGCTTTACGATTTTACCTGCTTTGTTGGCGTAGTTAGCTAATGCACTAGTTAAGTGTTGTGCTAGACTGACTAGGATGGGGATATCTATGTTCGAATCTCGGTTGGGAGGACTGGGGTGGTTTTTCCTAAATGATTTTCCACTCTCCTTTCACGCAAACACGGGTTCACTTCCTCTAAATTCAACCTTTTAAATTCCTAACCCATTAGTGTAATTAGTACTTAAGCGTATAATCCAAACGGTTAGTAAGACGCGTTGCTAAATAAATAATTTAAAAAAATTAATGCTTTAAGATCTCCAAGTCTAGCGTGTCAGTGAATGTTTGCCAACAAGGTGACATCCCCCAAATACTACTACCTCTTTTGGTCGTACTAACCCCTGTTATCCCCTTTTCACCAATCCTAAGATTTGTAACTCCATTTTCCTTATTTCTCCCTTATTTTTCACTCGCTACTTCTCTTAATGTAAAATTTACTTTTGGAACTCATTTATTTGACTTTTAAATTGAGGGCTGAAAAAGTTTTGTGATTGAGAAGTATTACACAAGGTAAACTTTGGTGGTAGTTATTAGAATTATTGCCTTACCAAACGTTGATGTATTTGAGTTGAACGTTAAACTAACGTCAAGTTGAGCTAACACGATACGAATTAATATTTTATGAGGAAAGTTTTATAGAAACCAATATTATAAGCAAACTTAAGTTTAATTCAAGAAATGTATAGTGGTTTTTTTTCTGTATTAATCTTTAAGAGTTTTTTAAGCTCTTTGTTTCATTTCCATTAAAGAGAGAAATATTAATGATTTTATCTAAGAATGTAGGAATGAAAAGAATAATTATTAGGAAATATACTTGTATGCATTTTGAAAAAAATTAAAACAGTATTTTGTGGGAAAATCAACACTTCTCCATTGAACTTGCTTGGTAATCGAACTCGAGTCTCACACCTTTCGGGTTGTATTCAGGCACGACAGTCAAATACACTAGAGTTAACTACCTTCACCCATAAAATTTTAATTAGTTACATATATTTTTTAGGTAATAAATAAAGTCACATTTTAAAAATTAACAATTTATTTATTTTTGTGTATTTTATTTTTCATAGAACGAAAATTATGTGGATTCAGTTTGGAAAGTGGAAACACATATTTTTTTATTATGCAAAGTAAATAATAATAATTTTACCAAATTTTAAGTATGATTTTAAAAGTAAACATATTTTTAGATATACGACTCTACAAAAACCATGATAAGACAAAAAATAATCAAGCTAAGTACGCCCAACAAGAACCCGGATTCCAAACTTTCCATCATCAGCCAACCAGACAAGACGAGACTGAAGCCTATCTCTTAGTGTCCATTTGTACTGGTTATTTTTAGATAAATTTTCTTAAGGTGGGAATGTAAGAAACACAAGTTAAGGACGGTGTTTTTACGGTTTTAATATCAAAACACTTTTTTTTTTATCAAAGTAAACCAAATATTGCTCTTGTATAATTATGGAGTTTAATTTTCTTCACATGGTGATATAAACAGTTCTTGAATATCTGTCAAGGGTGTCCTGCAATTTAATCTAAAAATTTTCTCTTCATTTAAAATGTTTCTCATCTAATGCCGTTATGCTCATTACATATATTCAAAAACTATTGAAAATATGTTGTTAAGAAAATTAAACTACATGTTTCTACAGGGATAATATTTTAATTATTTGGGACAAAAAAATGTTGCTATAAAAACTACAAAAACACTGCGCCTAGCATACGCTATTTAAATATACACCTTAATACCCATCAAGGTGAATAGTTAGGTAGGGTAGAGACAACGATTCTGAATTTTCTGATCAATTTGACCTCTGGTGGTCGTAGCCCTATTTAAGTGTTTAAAACTTTTAAAATGTGTAATTTGAACAAGAATCGATAAAAGGCTATCGCTTAATAAAATTAGTCCAAAATCAGGGTTTAATCAGCTTGAAGCGCTTTCGTTTAAGGGCAACGCCCTCTTGAAGAAAAAACTAATTTCTCTGCTACTATATTATTTTTAGTAGAATGGATTCTCTGGGGTTGTAAAGCAGAATTTAAAAAATACTAACACAACCTCTAAAAATATTACTAAGAACAAGATTAAAATATTTAGATAATTGTTTGATCAAGGCTTATGTCCCTTTTACCTTAAAATCGATGTTTAAAAAATTTACAGGAAACACTATTAAATATGAGCTAATTTAATCTTTTCGACTAATTTATTAAATTCGTATAACTCGAAAATTGTGGCTGTCAGTAGAAGAGAGCCCTGATGGCACGTTTTGTCTCCATTCTCGCTTTTACTCCTTATATGTTGTGGGGTATATGAGCTTCTGCAATACGTCTAGTTAGTGAAAACGAACCCATTTACCAGCACCATATAATTTTAAATTTTTATTGAACTATTCTGCTATTTATAGTGAAATAAATACAAAATTAACTACAGATATACACATAGTTTCTAATAAACTTATAGTATGAAACCCATTTATAAAATACTATAAAAAGCAAACTATATAATTTTATTTAAAAAACGAGTCACGTTTGGAAGAAAATGTTCTAAAAAAGTTTTACTAAACCACCCTGAGAAATTTTTCCTCATTAAAAACAAATACATCTTCTTTTCAATCACAATAAACATTATTTATTAGGTATATGAATTTTAAACAAAATTGTACAAATATTTTTAATCCATTTCAAATTTTGAAAAATAATGTGTTTATAAGCTACCATTAAATTATTTTAATTTGTAGAAATAAAAACGTATTCTTATTTAACAAGAGAAATTGTTTCCATATACAAATTTTAAGCTCAATCTTAAAGTTCAATTCCAAAAAATTTCAAATTTTCTACAGTTGGTCGTAAGTCAACTACCCACAATATAATTTAATAATTTTGAACCAAATCACTATAGGTGATTTTTTTTAATATTCAAATTTAAAAATATATATATATATATATATTTCCCCCAAAAACAAGTATACAATTTTATTTGTCATGTTAAACATTCCCCATATATTTAAAAGAAGTTATTTAGAGCTATTTTATAAATATATCGAATTTTTGAATCTTAAGACTATATACAAAGTATTCATTGTTATTTTGGAGTTCAAACACTCCCTGGAAATCCAATTTAAACAAAATTGTCAGAGTTATTTTTGAAAACTTTGAAAATAAAATATTATCACTAAACTACCCCCAATTTCTGGGCTAGGGTAAAAATCAAGCATAATACTGGGTATCGCCCTATAACATCTAGATATCAAGTTTGAACAAAATCCATCAAACCGTTCTAGATCCATAGCTAAGAACAGACATATAGACAGAGAGAATTGAAAAATCCAAAATTTTGAGCTCGGACACGCTTAAAACTAAAGATTTGTCATAATCTTGAGGTCGAAAATGTGCACAGTCCCAATACTTTATATTAATATGATAAAGTAACATAGAATGGATATGAGTAAATACGATTTACCATATTTAAAAAGAAAATTAATTTCTTAAAGAATCATTTGAAATTAAAAAAATAAACAATTAAAATGATCCCAATTTATTTGATGTGAGATGAAGAATACATAAAACCTTACTTTGACAAGTCTTCTGGTGTTGGCATAGTCTTGTTTCTAGTCTCCCGGTTAGTCGTGTGGGATGGGTTCGTAAAATCACGGTCTGCCCCACTTTGCGTGTGAGTTTGCCCTATTCTCGACAGAAGACGTGTTGAGTTTACCAAATAGACCCCTCCACGCACCCCAAAATGGGGATGAAACATCGCCTTGAATGGACCAGAGCAGGATGACGGTTCTTCTTCTCCTTAAGACAGATTGCACGACCACCCATTGGGGATGCCACTGAGACCACTAATGTGTTGCAGAAAAAAAACAACATAACATTACACATGACACCATCATTTGTTAACTTGGGCGAGGACTCCTACTGTTAGGGAAGTGTCAATAGCGTCCTTATTAGTATACTCTAACCTAGTGTTACCTAACGGGTGGTCCGCAAAGAGACATGGGCTTGTTTCTATCTGTCCGTGAAAATGTTATTGAATGTAGCTTTAATTGTACTTAGGAAGGAGTGTGGAAATAACTTACGCTATAGTATTAGTAGGTTGAAAGCTAATTGCTGCACTTAAAAAAAGTACGCCACCTATCCCTATCTTGAGCTAGCTATATCCAGTCACCTCATTAAGCCCTATTTCTCTACTGACCTAGTGCTATCCGGTCCACTTTACACTCTTTTCCTATATTGAACTAGTTTTATAAATTACACCTCATTACACCGTATCCCTATCTTGAGCTAGTTCTACCCAGTCTACCTCATTGCACTCTATCCCTATCTTGAGCTAGTTCTATCCAGTCCACCTCATTACACCGTATCCCTATCTTGAGCTAGTTCTACCCAGTCTACCTCATTGCACTCTATCCCTATCTTGAGCTAGTTCTATCCAGTCCACCTCATTACACGCTATCCCTATCTTAAGGTAGTTCTAGCCAGTCCATCTCATTACAATCGCTTCATGGATGGTCTTATACCTAAGAGTGCCGCCATTTTAGGTCCATTATTGACTCTTGCAGCGTTATACTTTGCTTTGCCGATTTTGTACATTTAAATGGTTATATCTTTCGTTTGTTGTTTATTGGAAGTTAATTTATTAGTATTACTATTTGATAGATCATTTGATGTTGGTTAGATATGGGGCCGCGAGTCGGCAGGTTTGCTCACTAATATGGGCTTAATATTTAACGTAAATGCAGCCAGTTGTGGCATTTGTTTCTAAATTAAATTGTTGTTTGTTTATTGTACGCCAAATTACGGGTGGAGAAATATATGTTGCTAAGAACTCTTTGTTCCCTGTTTGAGAACCACCGGTGGTGGCGTGTAAGTGCCTTTAACAGAACTATTGCTCTTGGCTCTCGTCTATTATTACTTTCATAGAGTGTGTACGGAGGTCAATCTAACTTCTGACTGTAACATTTGTTTTAAGTCGCCGTTTAAGAACATGGGAAGGAATCCCGCAAGTTCCATAAATTATGATTCTATGATGATTGTTTTCAATTCCTGCGCCTAACGCTATTCATGTCTCCCTTTTCTTGTTATGTTTTCTTTGAATAAAATAAACTCTCTTGTGACCAACCTGTCTATTATTATTATTTGGTGATAATAAGGAGGTGGGTTACATCATTCCATCTGAGTTTAGGTCTTCCCGATGGTATCTTACCATTTGTTTTTCCAGCCAAAACCTCGAAAGCGGATCTAATTTCTTCCATTAGCGCTGCATGTCCTGTTCACCATAATTCACGATATTTGATCACCCTAACTTGTGATGAGAACTACTTTAATTTAGATTATAATATGTATATTGTAAATAGCTCGTTTTAAAGTTTATTTTGGTTAATTTGTCTGTTTACATATTTACACATTGGTTTGTTGATGGGCTCATGTTTAAAAATGAGATAGAATTCAAATCAATTATCAGAAATAAAACTGTTACTATAACTCCTTTGAATAGATCATTAGCTAGAGAAAAAGTTGGCAAAAATTTATAAGCGTGAATTCTTTGGGAAACAAAGTCCATAATCAAGATTTTTATCCAAATTAGGCATGTGTCTTAATGCAAAAAAAAAGTTGTTTTTCTCTGTATGACATCTCAGGACTTTCTGGAACCAAATAATTATATTTTTCCTAAGGAAGAACACTTGCTGCTAAGTAAACATTACGAGTACTAGCATCATCTATACTAACAAAATGGCCAAATAAATAAAGCAGAAAATAGGAAGATAATTAACGAGGATAAGGTGTTAAAAGCTATAAAAGTGTCAAAGAATGGCAAAGCTGCGAGCATAGATGGGATCACAAGTTAAATGTATAAGTGTGGGTGCATGGTACTACTTGCCAGATTGTGTGAGTTGTTCAATGTGAGTTCTGGGATTTCTAATGTTCCTGATATGGCTGGAAGAATAATGTAACTGTTCCTTTGCACAAAGGCAAAGGCAGTAATAATAATTAATGTAAGAATAGTTGTGAGAGTGTTGTTAGATGAGTATAGTGCCATATTAATGACTGAAAATGAAAGTGAATTGCGGAATGCATTAAATCTCGTTTGAATGTGGTGACTGGTATTATGATAGTTTTTGATAAGGATGGGTCAGGAAATGATTGTCAGCTTAGTATAAATAGAAAACTGTTAGAACAAGTGAATGATGTTATGTACCTGAGCAGAATGTTCTGTAAAAATTGTCAGGATGGATGTTTAAATTTACAGACGGGTGAGTGGATCTTGGAGAGTAGTTGGATGAATATGGACTATTGTAAAGAAGGGAGTATTATCGAAAGAGGCAAAGATGTCAGTATATAAAAGAGTGTTGACCTTAACATTGTTATATGGATGTGAATCGTGGGTTTGCCAGGAGAAACATAAGTGCAAGGTGGATGCGGTTGGAATGAGATGTCTAAGAAATGTATGTGGAAAAGCTCGTATGGACGGATACAGTAATGAATGGGTTCTGAAGGAGCGTAGTTTGAAAGTTAATCCAACACGTCAATGTGAAATAAGCGTCTTGTGTTGGTTTAGGCATGTTGAGAGGATGAGTGTGGATTGAGCAACGAAGCAAATATATGAAAAGAATTTGTGCATAAAAAAAGGGGGCAGGCCATATAAGATGTTGCTAAATGTTGTAGACGAATGTTTGAAAGAGAGAAACATTTAGAGTTTAAGGAATAAAGAAGCATGTATATATAACTCGGCGTATGGATGTTGTTGAAAATAAGGGAGTATGCAAGGATAGGGGAAAGTTGGAGAAAGTTAGGGAGGTTGGATTAAACGAAATTGATGTTTTTTAAGTTATGTGCACAGTTTCTTGTCCAACCCGTAAGGAAACTGCGTGATTAGGTAAGTATGTATTTAAATCAAATTAATAGAATAAAACTAATCTGATTTTGTTAAATCCACCTTGTAAACAAAGGACTTAAATTGAAATAGACAATAGATTGAAACACAAATAAAAGGATTTTTAAGAAAATAGACCTATTAAAAAACTTGTAGATTGTGAACTATTTTAATTTGGAAATGTCCGGGAACAAGGAAAGTATAGAGATGTGTGAGGGCAAATCTAACTTTAACGTTTTCTGGGGAATTTTTCTTCTATTTAAGATGAAAAAATGCATTTGGGACGTCCCAATCTTTAAAGTTTACACTTAAATTTAATCTTTCTGAGTACGTTAACATCAGTTACATTATTAAATGTGCTACAATAAAGCTAAAACAATGATTCCGGTTATATTCTTACTCTATATCTTCGGTAGAAGAGATGGTGTTAGCTAGTAAAAATTAACATGTATCCATTTGCCAAGCCATATGATTTGCAAGACCCTATTTTTAGTTGTTATTACGTGAAACAATCAAAACAATTTGTTTTGAATTAATTTTGAATAAATGTTTTCTTTTAATCGTTTTTACATTATTGAAACACGAACTTGAAAATGAAAATTTGGATTTTTTAGGTGGAATCTGTTTTTCACTTAAAAATCCTGTTAAAACGAGATATTCTAAAATATTGCGTTCTCTTCATCAATTAAGATGGCGAACCAGTCGAACCAACAAGGGTTGTTGATGTCATACAAATCGTCTCCGGTTATATTCATGAGCTGTTTACAAAATAAAAAGGATTTATTTTAAAACTAATACTTTCTATGGCTCATTCGATATGTTATAAAAATAATTTATTCATTTTGGTGGTCAGTTATAAAAATTTACAAGTGTGAATATAATACTTTATGATTTCATTTACTATAAAATATCTTCTCACCAAAACTTCAAAATGAATAACATAACAGTTTAACTAATATATTTTGTTCTTCCAATGAGTTGCGAAAGCACCCAGACAACATTAGGCCTACTTAGGGGAGTATTATTAGAAACTCTGACCGCACTTTTAATTGATAAAAAAGTATTACTGAAAAATTATATTTTTTTCTCTGAATAAGCTGACATCAGTCACTTTCTGCCATTGTTCGCACTAAAGAACCTTCTGCTAGATATCAGCACCTCCCCTATGGAAGATAAGAAATTCGACATTGCTACAGTAGCCCCATGGCTTTTTTGGTGTTGACTGACAGCTCACAAGCTGACTTCTGACGGTCAACATTTAGGTATATACCTAAATTCTGACTGTCATAAGTGACAGCTGTTAAACACATGTTTTTGAAGATCATATTGTTCGGCGTAGGGATACATAATTTGGTTTGGTAACTTTTAAAAGCCGTCAACTGTCAGCACCAAAGAAGTCATGGGGCTAACTGTAGGAGGTTGAAGCTATCACTAACGTAGGTGTTACTTGGCCTGCTGTGGACAAGATATGTTAATACTTCAATAATATAATGGAATACTTTACAAATTCAAGTTTATGCGTCAAAGGTAATTGACAAGTGAGCTAAAGTATCCATTACAGTTCCTCAAATACAACAATTTTAAACCTTGGATCAGTGCTAGTGAAGTCTGAAGCATTAGGCTCGCAATAGGCTGGATTACCGGTAAAGTAGAGTATAAGGTTCGAATCATGGCTGAGTGGAACGGGGGATGGGTTTTTTTCAAAAGTGATTTATCAATCTGGTCTTACCTTCAGCTCTTTTCATTAATTAACGTGCATGCTCTCTATAGATTGTGCTATATCAATTAAGGCCAAGGATAGTGGGATTAATAACAAATTAAATACAGCCTTCCTTATCCCTAGCCCCTAGATTAAACCGTTAATATAAATGGTGCTAAGTGTACTAAAACCATGTTAGTTTGGTTTAGTGATTGACCGATACGCTTCTAAAAGGATGGTCCTTAAATAATTGGGTAGCTCATGCACCTCTCTCACAATATATTCCCCCATCCAAAAGATCAATTCAGGTCAACCTCGAGTAGCATGGGCTCTCACAAACCAAATCTCAAAGTACAAAGAAGATGTACAGTTCAACCTTATGTAGCTTGGACTCTACAATACCCAGCCCTAGACTTTACGAAGAATTCAAGCAGGTCATATTCGTGTAGCATGGACCTACCTCAACCCTCTACTGTCCGGAGAGTTCAAGCAGGTCATATTCGTGTAGCATGGACCTACCTCAACCCTCTACTGTCCGGAGAGTTCAAGCAGGTCATATTCGTGTAGCATGGACCTACCTCAACCCTCTACTGTCCGGAGAGTTCAAGCAGGTATTATTTGTGTAGCATGAACCTACCTTAATCCTCTTCTGTCCGGAGAGTTCAAGCAGGTATTATTTGTGTAGCATGAACCTACCTTAATCCTCTTCTGTCCGGAGAGTTCACGCAGATCAGACTCGTCTAGCATGGTACCTACCTCAACCCTCTACTGTCCGGAGAGTTCAAGCAGGTATTATTTGTGTAGCAGGGACCTACCTCAACCCTCTACTGTCCGGAAAGTTCAAGCAGGTATTATTTGTGTAGCATGAACCTACCTCAACCCTCTACTGTCCGGAGAGTTCACGCAGATCAGACTCGTCTAGCATGGACCTACCTCAACCCTCTACTGTCCGGAGAGTTCAAGCAGGTATTATTTGTGTAGCAGGGACCTACCTCAACCCTCTACTGTCCGGAAAGTTCAAGCAGGTATTATTTGTGTAGCATGAACCTACCTCAACCCTCTACTGTCCGGAGAGTTCACGCAGATCAGACTCGTCTAGCATGGACCTACCTCAACCCTCTACTGTCCGGAGAGTTCAAGCAGGTATTATTTGTGTAGCAGGGACCTACCTCAACCCTCTACTGTCCGGAGAGCTCAAGCAGGTTGGACTAATCTAGCATGGACCTACCTCAACCCTCCACTATCCTGGGAATGCGAGCAATGCAGCCTCGTGTAGCACGGACTCTCACCCCCCCAACCCCCCACCTGTCCTGGGAATGCGAGCAGTGCGGCCTCGTGTAGCACGGCCCTCCTTAGTTCCGCTCCACCTGTCAGTTCAGTCGTCCTCTGCTCCGCGCGACAAAGAGTCCTTCTTTTGGGCCCTCGGGGCCCCCCGGGACTGTTGTCAGCTGCCCTCCCGCCCGGCTGGCCCCCGCCGGCCACACCTGGTTCTTCCTAACCTCCGCTCCGCTACCAACTCTCTCCTGTCGGGACATCCCCTCCTCCCTCAGCCCTTGCACCCACCCTTATCATACCTGTCGCTAACCTCCAACATGTTTTATAATAATACTAAGCTCAACGTAGGAAATTTATATCAAGGGTCTAAGATAAATAGCCCGATGAAACAGGATGAAGAGGGTGAATAAAGTCAGATCACGGTCTGAATGGAACGCAAGGCAAGCGTTTCCACAAACGAGACTGGATACAAAACCTGATTTAAACTCTGAGATACCGGTGTGCTATATTTCGTAGTACCTATTGAGAGCGTTAGAAAAAGATTATGTTAACACTCTTAATCGTGGCCATGTTGGGTTTTTACAGTTGTGACTGAGCCACGGAGCACAATAAAACTATTTTCTCCACTACTGGATGCACATCACTTTGTCTCCAGAGCAGAGAGTGATTTTAAACCAAATTACCCAATTATTAATTTCTACCTCAACTCAATTTTATTTTATTGGCAATCTTTGTTTTTTTAATCTTTGTCTCTTTAAGATTATCAAAAAAATATATACAATAGGGGTAGAAGGGGTTCCTTAAAAGCGTTCATCAAATCAGGCCCATCTCATCTCCCGGCTTGCATCTGCGTTTGTGCGCGCGTGCGTTAGTTATGGGAGTATAAGGGAAAAGAAAAGACCTATGATATGACAGAAATGTGTGCAGTGCATTCGTATTTGAAAGATTACTCGAAATCTTCTACGATAACGTTGGGGGACAAAGTGACAAAGTTTCTTTTTAATAACTACAGTATGTCCCTATAATGACAGAATGATGATTATTTGTAAACATGTTCTAAAAATAGTAATAAACCGCATTTTTAACAAAGTTTTCATCCAAATATAATTTATTATTTCAACAACGTTCAGTATTTGAAACTTCTTTAAAAATGTTATCTCCATTAATGTTTAATCAGAAATGATCCACTTGAAACCGTGTTCGTGTAACATTAAGATTTCTAGACGACTGTATCAAAGAGTTGATTGGCATGTGATGCACGCTTTCAAGGTGGAGATGTTGATATCACCATGTAACTAAAATTAAACTCTAGGTTTCTACTGGAGCAATATTTTATTTATTTTGGCACAAAAAATAAAGTTTTGCCATAAAACTGCAAAAAACACTTTCATCTTATCGCATCCCCTAAACTCCCACATTAACCAGCCCAATACCCATTTAAAAAATTAAAACAAAACTCCTTGGGATATTTCAGTTATTTGAATTATATTTGGTTTTTCTTTTGACGATATTTACTCGAATTATGCTTAAAAAATAAATGTAGGGTGTTTATGATAAATATATACTCGATAAGATATTAGTGAATACTAAGATTAACATTATAATGTATCCTTAGCAACAGAATAAATTCCCACACATTTATATGCTTGCCTTACAATTTATTGAAATGAGGAATTTACGCAAATGTTGCTGCATTATTTTTGTAATGACTGATTTACTGTCGTGAAATGCCCCACTGTTTAGGGGGCCTGGAGCCCCTCAATCAAGATTTAATCTTCCACCAAATTACGTTTAGATAAGTTTAAAAAAAACAAAACTTGGTGAGCTTTTTAGTTTTGGCTTTTGTAAAACTGAAATGAGTATCGTTTGATATTTTTTATATTCCGCCCAGCAATCAGAAATTCTTGAAACAATAATGAAGGTGCAACGTCAAAGGTAGGCAATGAATTCAAACTAAAATATAAGTTTTTAGTAAAAAAAAAACTTATACATATATTTTTGCGAAATTTTTCATTGAAAACGCGGGATTTCTGAGCCGTTAGTAACGTTTTCTAACCTATTTCCAGACCAGCCACGCTTCGGAACCGTTGAAATTTTTGAACTTCCTCATTCACCTACAACCCTTATCGACACCCCTGCTGCCACTCCTTAAAAGGTACTATGCCTTCCTTCTTCTATTCCCTTTATTTATTTTTTTCTAAGATATGATTTTTTGTGGTGTTTCTCTCCAATAGGATGGTTGGGGGAGAACCTTTAAGAATACCTCTTCAATGCAAGCAGGCGCCTGCGAACATCACCTTCTTCCTACCCTATTTCCACCCCCTCTTTCGAAAAAAAAAAAGAAGATATGTTTAACCCTGAAACACCCCCTCTTTACCAAGACTAAAGTACTTCTTCATACCCTCAATTCTCATCCCTCACATCTTCAACATCCTGTTATTCCATTTTTTAAAAGCGGCTTCGTTGTTATTGAGCTAGTGAGAATGGCTTCTTTGAGAAAGTTCGCGATTCTAGGACACGTTTCTCTTAGGGGTTTAGACATTGACTGGAATGTTTAGATGACACAAAGAAGAAGAAGAAAAATCTTTGTGAAGTCTTTTGGCAAAAAAAAAAGTTAAGCCAAATAGTTTAATTTTTTTTTTCTCATTTATAGTTTCCGATTCTAAAGTAAAGAACATTTCAAAAATGGCCTTTTATAAATTATAAATATACTATTTTTACAAACAACATCGATAGAATTTTACTATAATATTAGTTTAATTTGATAGATTTTTATACCTTATATCAGAATTAACTACTATAGATTACATAACTTGACGTATGAATATATTAAAATAGTTTCAGCTACTTTAGCAACTGATTTACAGCATTCTTCCGATATATTTCCTAAAGCAAAATACTTGAAAACATTTGTTTGAAAACATTCTTTCTCGATGTTTCCGAAATGTTTCCTGTTTGGAAACATGAACAAAATGTTTGCAAACAATGTTTCCGGGTATTGGCCATTCATGACTTGAGATTGTTTAAGTAAGTACAACAGAATGTCCAGAGTAATTATAAATGTCTCATTACGAAAAAAAATATCTCAAAGTAGAACTCTTAGTAAATGATTACCTAGCACTGGTAGTCTCCTTACCCACACCTACCCCATAACATCACGTCTTACTACCCGTCTTGTATATACGCATTTTAATTACGAAAATGGGAGAGAGATGAGGAAGATAAAATATTGTAAGAAATTGACCCTCATTTGCATGGAGAGAGAGTGGATAGGTAGCCATTTAATAATTATATATCACCGTCAGTACACCGTTACAGGAATTTGAACCCTGGCCTCCTCATAACCTTCAATCATGGAACAAACAAGGCTTGATACCATAAGCCACGTGCCCAATAAGGTGGATCAATAGACTTGGTGTTGCACCAAATCTAGAGTGAAATTAGTGTGTAAGTCATTGTGTTGATTTTAAAAGCCTTTTCGAAACTTCAACATTTTTAATCCGAATATAAATCTTACTAAGATTCGGATTCGATTTGATATTGATTTCATAAGTGCCCATAAAATTGATATAATCAAACCGTAAACCAGTTTTATGGTAGAGTGAAGGGAGAATTTAACTTAAGTTCCGTGTCGGAGGTGACGGTTGATTGAGACAGCGACTACCTTGCAATTTAAAATAGTAGCTTTGCCCACCTATTAGATGATATTTTATCTATTTATTTAGCTTGCATCTTACTACCCATTCAGGTTATACGATTAAATACTAATTACGCTAATGGGCTTGAAATTGGGAAGCTTGAATTTAGAGGAGGTGAACCCGCATTTGCGTGGAGGTAGAGTGGAAAACCATTTAGGAAAAACTACCCCCAGTTCACTCGACCGAGATTCAAACCTTGATCTCCCCGTCTTCGGCAGTCTACCTCAACACAAAACTAGCGCGTTAGCTAACTTCGCAACTGAGGCAGGTATTAGTAGATATTAATCAACCTTTGCACTGTGATTAATAAAACGGTTCGATCTTTATTTGACTGTTCGCTTTTAAAGATTAGAGCCAGTTTTTTTATTAAACATAAAATATGGTTAAGATATTTATCAAATTTTTTTGAAATATTTTATTATCGGATTGGATTCGGAAATTAAACATGATAAAATATTGAACATTGATTCGAGTTGAAACAATATCGTTAAAATGAATTATTTGATTCAGCTATGAACCTATTTTTGAAAACAAAATATTTGATCGATCTTTTTTTAAATCTAGGATTCGAATAGATTAAAGAAATTTAACATGAGATTTGATTCAGATTCGATCAGGCTTAGTTATTTTATTCTATAAGTACAGAAAGTGTACTTTAAATTAACTTAGTGTGATAATAATAATAATAATAATAATAATAATAATAATAATAAGCAAATGTTCTAAGTCGTCACTCTCATGTAATACTGGACTGCTAATGACGGGGAGTTTGGGGATCAAATCCCTGTCGGGTCTACTGAAGTGGATTTTTCTTTAACGGTTTTCCACTCTCCTTCCCTGCAAATGCGGGTAAATTATCTCTAAAATGCTTACCTTCTCATTTCTAACAATATTAGAGTAATTTTAAAATATACGTATATACTGAACCGGTAGTAAGACGCGGTGATAAAAAAAAATCTGTAATCTAAGGAGGGCCCTCAAGATTTTTGATCGACCCCCAAAAGGCCACGGAGGCGCGGGGGTGGGACCGACTAACGGAACAGTAGTCGGTATTCATTTGTCCGTGATGCTCACCCCGGATCAATAAAATCAACAGCCGCCACCTGAAACCCGAGTTGAAGGGTAATTTATAAGGTGGTGTTGTAGGAAACAAAAAGGGGTCGATGGGTATTAGGAACAGATAAGGGGTCAGCCCCTACTTACAGTGGTAATCGTGTTTAGAGGAGCTGCTTGGTTGGGGGAGTGCTAACTGATATTCCGTGAAGCCGCTGCCACACGATGCTCGGAGGAGAGACCTCCCCTTCTTCCCTCCTTACCAAAACGCTGAAGGGTAAAAGGCCTTAACTACATACTCGAACCACAAGGTCTTGGTCATACTTACACATGCATTAAGGCTTCTGATTAGCACGCATTTATCCAAATGTGGTTTTATACCCTTTCTCCTAAGCAAATACTGTTAAGGAGGTTGCCTAGATATGACGTAGCGGTAAGTCAAGATAGGATTTCTCGTACGAGCCTCGTTTTATTCGAAAGGCTTTAAAATTAATGTTTAACATTAAAACAAAAACTATAAATTAGTTCTAAAAATAGTCTTATATGCCTACAGTCACAAGATTATATATACAGCTTAAAGTAGTTTTCCCTAAAATATATATGCCTGTTCTTTTTAAGGGCTTTTTAAAGGCTTTAAAATTAATGTTTAACATTAAAACAAAAACTATAAATTAGTTCTAAAAAATAGTCTTATAGGCCTACAGTCACAAGAATATATATACAGCTTAAAGAAGTTTTTCCTAACATATATATGCCTATTTTTTAATCGTCTTCAACTCAGGCTTTTGATGTATTCATAAAAAAATGGTCAGTAGGGATCTTCCTGCCATGATGTAGATTTAAAAAAATTCATGATAGCACATTTCTATTTAATTGTGTAAATTCGTCAGAGGAAGAGGGGGAATGTTATCATTAGATAAACAAGAGGTCTCGGAGGGTGAACTGTTACTTTTCTTCCCTCTATTTCTATTTTATACATTAGTGTCTAAAGGTGACATTGCTAAGACTGATTAGGTGCGTCAAGTTAAGATGTAACCTGCTTAGCAAAATACATTTTAAATCATCAAGTAGACAAAGTCGTTAAACATAAGTGATGTAAATTGGTCTTATTTTTTTCTTATTAGCTGTACAAGTTGAAGTCAGTGGTGTAGGCAAGGTTTTCTAAAAAGGGAGTTTCAGTGAATACACCCACCGTGCCCTTTCAAGCAGAATGTCTGTATTCCTTGACTTCCGCTTCCGGGATGTATGTGTACTCATATCAAACTTTCTCAAAGCTACCAAGATCGAACTTGCTTGATACCTAAATTACAGAAATAATGTTTAGGACAGTTCCAACATTGAAACTATTCTTAGTCCAATTTTCATACGAAAAGCATTTAAGAAAATAAAACTATTTTTGGAAGGGGCCAAAATTTATACCATTTTACTATTATTAGTGTTATTTTATAGGTATTGATAATATATTAAAGGTGACAACTACATATAACATAACTTGACGTATGAATACGTGAAAGTATTATTATTAGCACCGCATCTTACTACCGGTTCGGTTTGTACGCAACGTGAAAGTAGATCTAGAGTATTAACTCTTATAGCGGTCAGATAAGACTCTTCTATTTAACGTTTAACTGATGATACGCTACAAAGTTTTCTTGTATTCTTCGCGTCTTAAATACAACCTGTCCGGGCAGACCACATATTAAAAATAATCAGTTAGAAACGACTAAGGTTGAATTCAGGAGAAATGAATCCTCGTTTGAAGAGAGAAAGAGTGGGAAACAATTTAGGTTGAAAAAACGCCCTCACTATTCACGGCTAGAGATGAATATTTTCCGCTAAATTTCAAATAGAAAATTTTTTCTGTGGGGGTAACTGGCGGATTACTAGGTAGGGGAAAAAGATAAATTGAGGAAAGATGGCACCTACAGCTATAATAAAATAAAAAATATAAATTGTGTGGGAGGGTACAAGGGTGAGCACCCACCCCACCAAAACTCTTTTAAAATATACCACCAAGGATGTCAGTGTCGAGGCAACAGAGGTGCCTGTTTTTGCTTACCATCATAAAAAGGCAGAGACAAGGATTATTTGGCATATCCAACATACATCACATGGTAGTGAACAGGCAAAGAATATTCTAGTTAGTTCAATTTACACTGATGTGGTGGTTGTTTCTGTTTATTTACCATCCGAACCACTTCTTTAACTCTCGGTCTTGGTTTGATTGTGACAGGACAAGCACGATCAATGTAACTTTAATCACACAGGAGATCGGACATGATCTAATAGAGGACACTTCTGACTTCAACGCTTTTACAAGGTCTGATTTCACAGCCGTATTTGTATGACAGGACCAGTCTAAGCCCTTTGAAATCATCAAAAATAATAATGAATTCCAAGAGATTGTCATCCAGCTAGATGAGATATTAAGAGCGTTCGTTATAAGCAGGTCCAACTAAGCTCCAGGCTCGCGCGAGGTTTGGGAGTAAAAGGGAAAATAAAACACCTACAATATTCCAGAAATGTGTGCAGTGCATTCGTATTTGAATGATTACTCGAAATTTTACGTGGTGACAATGGAGGACAAAGTGACAAAAGTTATTCGTAAAGATATTTAGATTTTAGTCCTGATGTTATCAACAATTTTCTCTTCCACGTGAAATGAAATAAGATAGGAAATACCTCAAATGGTCGTTGACTGATGATTCAAGGATCACTAGATGTATAGCCCCGGACGCTACAGTAGCCCCATGACTTCTTTGGTGCTGACTGACAGATCACAGCTGACAGCTGACGGCTTTGAAAAGTTCCCAGACCAAATTATGTATCCCTACGCTGAACCATATGATCTGCAAAAACATGTGTTTAGCAACTGTCCCTTTTGACAGTCAAAATGTAGGTATATACCTAAATGTTTACTGTCAGAAGTCAGCTGTGAGCTGTCAGTCAGCACCAAAGAAACCACGGGGCTACTGTAGCTACCCTACACTGAAAACGATACCAGTTAAAAGGTAATTAGCAATACAGTAGTGCTTGGACCGCTACCACGGGTGGAGTTGAGGCGTTATTTGGCAGAGAGGCCGGCGGCCAGGTGCCATGCATGTTGCACGTTTTGCTCACCAGGTGTCACTTGTGGCAGCAGGAGGACGTGCGCACGCGCTCTTCTTCAGGCAGGTGTTTTTCTTCGCCCTAGCTAGGCAGACGTGGACCAGCTTGCTAAGCTACGCAAGAAAAACACCTTGCAAGAGAGGGGGGGAAAAATAGCCAACAAAATAATAAGAAACCTCAATAAGACCATATATATATGTGTATATAATATATATTATTTTTGGCGGTAAGGGGGGAAAACCGGGAAACGGTTAATAGTGATGATTTAACGGGCAACAGCTTTTCTGCGACCCTAAAATTGGTTTCCTTTTACGGCTCCTAAAATGCCGAGCTTAGGAAAGTGGCATGCGATGTGTGACCGCACTAAAATTGATATACGAGTTACCGACACGCGATCGGTTTTTATAAAAGCGTATCAACGTATGAAATAAACGTGTATTTAATTAAATTATAATTTCACGCAATTAACAGATTTATATGAAAGCGCGTTCGACCACATTTTTGTCATGCAAGCATATTAGAACATACTCTTCCGAAATATAAGTGTAGTCTGCAATTAAGGGGGCCCCTCCTAATGGGAGGCCAAGATTCATCACTGACGTCCAAAAATCCATAGTTATCAACGACTCTCAAAATACTATCACACGACTCCAGTGTATAACATATAAAAAGAAGATATAAAATGAGCAGTTCACCGTGCGAGGCCTCTAATCTACCTGCTGATAAGTTACCCTCTTCCCCTGACGAGTATACACACCCACTCTACTATTTGTGTCAGAACAGCATTCACTTGCGTTTCAAAACTACCCTTTTCCTTGTCTCCTATTCTAGATAGACGTATGATTCCATATATTTTTTTAATCTACATCCTGACAGGAAGATTACTATTGGCCATTTTCGTTAATAGACAAAATAGTCTGATATGCAGACGATTTATATATATATATATATATATA
>CABFVX010000193.1:338066-371134 GCA_902151425.1 Timema shepardi | reverse complement strand
GATTGAACCCCGGCCGCCAGCATAGAAGTCTGACACCTTACCCCTAGACCGCCAGGTCACCCGTTTGTATAGTTAACACATATTAGGTGACCTGGCGGTCTAGGAGTAAGGTGTCAGACTTCTATGCTGGCGGCCGGAGTTCAATCCTCGGTCCCGGCATAGATTTATCTGATTACCAAACCCTTCCTTCACCTCTGACAAGACATCTTGTGAATGTGAGGAATGCCAGGCCTCCACCGTGGTTCGGATTCCACGTTAAACTGTAGGTCCTCCATTTCATCTCACAATCACCCTACCATTACACATTAGCGTAAGTGCGTATAACCCGAACGGGTAGTAAGACGCGGTGCTAATAATAATAATAATAATAATAATAATAATAATAATAACACATATTATGGTCAGTCCATCAGTTTAATTACATTTTTCACATCTTTCAACAGTTATTGAATACTTTTAATGACATAATGAAATTAAATGAGAAACATTTCAAATTAAAAGAAATATTCAAGAAATGTTGATGGAACTATTCACAGATAATTTAATTATCAGATCTACTGGAGCAATATATTTTTTTTTATTGCGCCAAAAATATATGTTATAAAAACTGTACCAATTCTGGCCTTACCTCGAGAATCTTTCCGTCCCACCCACGTTAGGCCAGGGCACATTTTTTTAAAATGGCAGTGGAAGGGACACGAGTAAGGGCAGAATTTTTGTAGTTTTTTTTATAATAAAACATTATTTTTTTGGCCAAAATAAATAAAATAATGCTCTTGTAGGAACATAATGTTTAAATTTCTTTACACAGTCATATCAAGAGCTATTTAATATATGTAATGAGCACAATTAGTTTTTGGAATACAATTTTTAAATGCATATAAAAAGTTGTCATTAAATTCCACGACACAGACATATATTCAACAACTGTTGATATCAACATGTGAAGAGAATTATTTTTTTTGTTTCCACTGATGCGATATTCGATATATTTTGTCCAAAAAAATTTGCTTTAAAAACTCTATAAACGCTGACTTTTTTCCGTTTTCCCTACACTTCCACTTAAGGACGATCGTTGCCTGTGACTTCACGGCTGGTCAAGATAGGATTTCCCCTTTTAATGTATTAACGTTTTATTTAGCTGGTTTTATGGATATAACATTGAAACAAAAACCATAAATTAACAAATAATACTAAAAATAGTCTTACATTTATTGTCAAACAATCAATTTTTGGTTATTGGAGTAGTTTTATGAAAACATTTTTTAAAATTGTTTATGGCTGAGGCTATTTGGTTTACTCACAAAAATTACCAGTAGTAGTCTTCCTGCCAGGATGTATATTAAGAAGTTCGTAAAAGCATAATATGTATATCTAGAATTATTATTATTATTATTATTTGTAGTATAAGGTAATCTGTCCTATGACAGGTCCATTCCTTTTAAGTCAGTGAACTTAGACCACCAATTCACCCTGCTATTTGCCTCCTCCTTCATTTACCAGAAATATTTTATTTCTTCATGTTGTCCAATGTTTGAATCCTCCTTCTGTCTAAGCTCCTCTTTCCTACAGCCTTTCCTTCTATGACATCGTGCAAAAGACAGTTCCTCCTAAGGATGTGTCCGATCAAGTTAGCTTTGTACCTAAGAATCCCTTATCTTAGGACTATTTCATTTGTCACCTTGTCTGCCCACCTGATCTTCTCAAGTCTTTTCCACTAGCACATTTCAAAGCTCTCTCTATATTTCTAAGAATTCAATTTTCCGCTCCAAAGGTAGCAATTCATTAGTTTCTCCTTCAGTTTCAAACTCAACTTGATGTTCAGCAATAACCGCTTTTTATTAAAGGATTCCTTGGCCATAGTGATCCTCGACCAAATTTAGTTTGTGTGGTAGTCGTCATTTGTCGGCAGACTTACCAGGAACTTGATAAAAAAAAAGTAATTTATAAATGTATGTTAATGCTGTAAAGGTACAAATGGTAGAGTGAGTGTGTATACTTGTGAGAGGAAGAGGGGAAATGTTATCATCGAATTGTACAGAGGCCTCTCCTGGATTAGTTCATTTTCTTCTCTTTCGTTCTATTTTGTACATTCGCGTCTAAGTGTGAGAGTTATTGAATTGCGTAGGTGCATAGAGTTAAGTTGCAGACTTCTTTGCACAATATCTTGGAAACCATCAAGAAGGCAGCTAGCTATATCAAATAGCTCTCCCTATTCATGGTGCTTTTTCTTAGCACAGGCAAGTCATTTCTCTTAGGCGGGTCCTTTCTTTCTTTCTTTTAAATACTTCCAACTCTTTGTTTATTCATCCATCTACCGATTTATCAATCAAGTTATCGATATAGTTAACTACTTACCTAGATAATTACCTCTCTCTTTCTCCTTTGAAGTGTCCACCACCTTGGAGGAAAGACTATTTTGTTGGTAGTACACTCTAATTCTTTCTTTTACGGTATCACTCTTTCTCTAGTCTCTTCTACTAAGATGTTGTTGACCTTGCTACGGGCGGAACTGGTATGCGAGCCNCCCCCCCCCCCCCCCTCCTATGACATCTTTACGGGTGTCGGTGGTAGGATTTGCCACCTTCGCAGGGGCAAGCCGTGGATCGTGGTGTGTCGGCTATGTGTGTGTAACGGAAGTCATGGATTCTTAGAGGTTGTTTAGTGCAATGGTGTTCAACATTTTTATTCACGTACCCCCAGATATAATTTCTCTTCAGATTTGTACCGAAGTTGTTGGTGCATAATGCAAGTTAAACAACTTTACAATCTACATATAAAATAATGTGTTATATCCAAAATAAAGTTGTTTTTATCCAAAGTAATGTATATAAAAATTAATGTACTAAATAATAGGCTTTAAATTAAAAATATATATGTTTTAAATATTAGGTAGACTCTAAGATGTATTCGCTTATGTCTACCCCTGCTTGAAAACCATATTAATTTAATGAACATCCTGGCAGGAAATTTTAATTTTCTTTACCCAAAAAATGGGAGTGTCATTGGCTTGAGAGCGTCGAGTATCTAAAAAGGTTTTGTGTTCTAAACCCGGCTATGGGTTTCAAATGAAATTGTAATGAAGTGTAAATATGTTGGTTTAAACAAAGTCAAGCTAAATAAATTATAAACTTTTTAAAATTATAGTGAATATCCAAATTTGTAAATAGTATACTTTTGTTGGTGTCTTAAAATTATATAAAAAAAAGTTTTGTCGTGACACAGTTAATTAATGGCCTTAAGATATGATCATTAAAAAAATCATGAAAGAGAATTTGATGTACATGGGAATATTAGTATTTTTCCAATACAAGTATTTTAAATACACCAAACTGACAAAATCGCCCATTTTTAGAACAGTTAAATAATTAATAAATTGTCCAAAGGTTAATTTTGAGTTTAAAAAATGTGAGCCTATCACAGTGTATAAAGCTTTGAATTTAAAAAACGTGTTTCGTAAAATTATTAGTAATCGCCAATCGAAACATAATTTATTTCTTATAAAATTGAAACTAACATGTATTATAAGCCTACCCAATGTATAGGCTGTATAATAAAACAAATTTAAAGAAAAAAGTTTGAAAATTAAATTATAGCCTATATACTCGGCCCAGTTCACACACGGACAAAGACGTCATTCTCATCTGCTGTATTATGGTTTTCCGGTGACTTGGAGGTAGGGGTTCAAACCTCAACAAGCTATACTAAGGGAGTTTATTTTATTAAGTTCGTTGCCTACTTGATTATTTCGTCCTAATTTGACAAAGTTGGCTGCATATTAAGGTGGGATGGAAGCGGACGTAAGAAAAATCCAGTGTTTTCACTGTTTAAATGGCAAAACATTTTTTGGGTCAAAATAAATAAAATATTGCTCCAATACAAACATATAATTTAGTTTCTTTCACATAGTGAACTCAAAATTTCTTGAATATATATCAAGGGTGTTCTGGAATTTAATGGCATATTTTCTTCTTCATTTAAAAAGTTTGTCATCTAATGTCGCTATGAAATAAATAAATAAATATTTAGCACCGCGTCTTACTACCCGTTCGGGTTATACGCTTTTAAGTACTAATTACGCTGATGGATTAGGAATTGGGAAGGTTGAATTAGAGGAAGCGAACCCGCATTTGCGTGGAGGGAGAGTGGAAAACCATTTAGGATAAACCATCCCCAGTTCACCTGACCGAGATTCGAACCTCAATCTCCCCGTCCTCAGCAGCCGAGCTCAACACGACAAGCGCGTTAGCCAACTACGTCACCGAGGCGGGTCTAATGTCGCTATGCACATGACAGATATTTAAGAACTGTTGAGATCACCATTCGAAGAAAATCGAACTCTTATGTTTGTACTGAAGCAATATTTTATTTATTTTGGCAAAACAAAATATTTTCCCATAAAAAACTGAAAAAGCACTGGCCCTTTCTCGCGTCCCCTTCCATCCCACCCTAACTTTAAGCACTAAAGCAATCCAAGCACTATCACATTTAGACACCAACGTACAAAATAGAAAGAGAGGGAAGAAACTGAGCAGTTCACCTTGCGAGGTATCTTGTTTATACGATGATAGCAGCTCCCCTCTTCCTCTGACGTGTACACTCACTCAATCTACTATTTACTATCTATAAATGTTCACTTTGTTGTTTATGACGTAATAGACAGGACAAACAAAATAGTATTTGTTAGTGACAACGAGCCTTAAACATATTATTTCAATTGCATTTTAGATAGTTTATATTTAACTAAAACTGTACATTTTTAAAATATTCAAGGATTCGAATTTGAATTCGAAATTAGGAAGAAAATTTAAGATTCGTATTTGAGAAATATAGAATTAAAACCCTTCTCTAATCTCGGCAAGAAGAGTTGTTGACAATTTAAACAATTTACATTTGCAAAATAACTGATTTTTTAAAACATTTTGTTAATCTAAGACTATTTTTAGAATTCTATAAGAATATGTGGTTTTTCTATTTTAATGTACATCCTTAAAAACCCTCCGAATAAAACAAAAATACATTGAGATATGAAATCCTATATTGACTTTCCGCTACGTCACAGTTCCTTAAGGATGTGTCCTACCTGTGACGTCACGTGTGATCAAGATGGTATTTCCCATGTTAGTAAGTTTACGTTTTATTCAGCGAGTTTTAAAGATATAAAGTTAAAACAAAAACCATAAATTCTTAAATAATTCTAAAAGTAGTCCTACAATGTCGCACTATTATTTTTATCTTGAAATATTTTTAAACGTACTTTTTTTGTATATATAAATACTCTACAACCCAGGCTATTTGGCTTAGTCATGAAAACAGCTTGTAGGAATCTTTCTGCCAGGGTGTAGATTAATAAAGTCCGTGGTAGCATAGGTCTAAATATAAAAGGAAACAAGGAAAAGATAATTTTAAAAAGCAAGTCCTTGTTTTCAAGGGGCAAATAATATTGTGAGTGTGTAAACTTGTCAGAGGAAGAGGGAAAGTGTTATCAGTAGATAAACAAGAGGCCTCTTAAGGTGAATCGCTCTTTTTCTATTTTGTACATTAGCGTCTAGGTGTGATGGAGCTTTTAGTCTGCTTAGGTGCGTCAAGTTAATATGCAACCCACTTCACAAAATAGCTCCGAAATCTACAATTTGGAAGCGTTGATATTACGCTGCAATTCTGTCTCCACCAATATGAAAAATGCTAGTATATTTCCACTAAATTTTACTTTAATAATTTGTACAAATATGAGTATAGCCCCGATATGTAGTAAAACACGATGGGGACAAAATAAAAATTCAAGAAATGTGTATTTGGTATGTACAATATCTAGGAGGTGGTTAGCTGCTAGTAGCTCATGTGTAAGTCTCTTCAAACCAGTTCGCGAGCGAAGGAATGTGTGGAGTTTAGTCAACTATCGCGTCCCGTCCTCTCAGAAACAATGGCCTCGTACGCCACTGGCGAGATGTAACTGGTCCGCTATGAACTCTCTTACGAGTGACTATTTTCCCTCCCGTTCGTTTCCATCAACCGAGTCACGACTTACAAGTTGCAAGCGGGTCTCATACCGAAGGAAATGTGCTTCGAAATGTAAACTACAGTCTGTGATATTCATAGGCATCCCGTTATTTGAAAAACTGAAAACTCAGTGTTGCCACAACGGCGTGAAAAGAATGTTCATACAACTGTATTTATAGTCTTAGCCCGTATAATTAATTACGTTCAAATAAATTATACAGTAATCCTTAAGGAAGTATTATTGGAAGCTTTTGATAACCATATCTGTGGTCTAGAAATCATAGTTACTGGATACAGAATCCAGTTTCGATCTCCGGCACTTCCAGATTGTTCTACGGAGCACTGGGTCTGAAACGGGTCAACTCAGCCTCGTGAGGACAGTTGAAGAGCTACGTGAGTAAAGAAGTAGCGGCTCCAATATATAAAACTGAGACTAACAGCCTGAGGAGTCGTTGTGCTGACCACATAACAACTTCTATACGCAACTTTTAGCACTATCTTGGTAAACATGTGATGGCCGCTCAGTCGGTATAGCTCCTTTTAGTACTGACACATTGAAGTTTTATTTGGTACATTTTTAAATTAACATTATAATTAATTAATAAAATATGACTTATTTCTAAAATGGCAAAATTAATTGTTGGGGGTCCAATTTGGGCTTCCTAAAAAATCGGAGTTCATAGCAGATCCTGGTAGATGAGACTCACATAACTTCCAAAACCAAAATATCTCGAACTGTTCTTCTTCATCTTACACCCTGCTTTTAGGGAACCATGACTCCCATATCTTCATAAATAATAAACATTACTCTCAATCCAGTTCTTCAAACCTAAAGTATTAATACCCCTTTTATTTGAAAACTTGTTACAGCCTTCAATTCATACGGATTTTGGTGGATGATACGTGGAATAAAATAGGGAGCTGAATAAATGAGAAACATTTTCTCGGGTGTTTTTTAAATGATGAAGTCTGACACAGGATTGTCCCTCAATACCACCTTGTTATTGAGATTAAAAGAAATTTATACTTTCATCTGAAATCTACTTTTAGCTTTGGCTGCTCGCTCCAATCGATGTCTTGACATTCGGATCAAAGTGGGCCATATCATTGCCGGATCTTCTTCCTTGGCTTCCTCTTCGTCCACTCTAGGGTCATGGCAATATTTGTCCAGTAATATTCCTGGCCATATCCCATAATGCACTTCATAAGGTAATAACCTTGTAGAGCTGTGTACTGGTGTCTTCTTCCTCTCTGAGAATTAATCATTGTATGCTCTCCTGTCTTCTTGGGTCTTCAAAGAGTCGAGTAGGACTTCTGGGCCACGGTCTTGGAAGGGACATTATGGTGCATCCTAGGTTTGTAGTCTTTGACACCTCCGTAATGGCTCTGAACCTCTTTTTGATCGCTTGTGATAAAGAAACCTGATGATACCTTCTTTTCTTGCCGGTGGTCCTGCTCCAAGGTATTCAGACGTTGTGGTTCTACCCAGTAGCCATTGAGTAGTCTGTATTTCTCGAAGACGTGTGAGCAGCTGTTGAGTAACCACGTAAATTAATTCTGACTCGGTGATTGGCGACTCGAAATTTCTACTTGCTCTATACATATAGGCAAAATATCCCTCCACAGTACCACTGCCCTCGAGGTACTATGAGGCGTGTAATTTTGCCCTCTGGTGTCCCTGGATTTCGATGGACCAAAACATGGCTATGAATTTATGCTTGAAAGCTCCCAGGTGGATATGTTATCTTTACCCACACACCACTAACGTACCTCATCGCCTGTCAAGAAACTTCCTCCTAATCCTATTTTGCCTTTGTCACACAGCGTATACCTTTCGAACAGCTTTAACCGACAGGGATTTATAGATTTTTCTTACTAAATTGCGGAAGCGTATCTTCTAAAGACTTCTCACCTAAACACGACCATGGTGGTATGGATAGCAGGTTATGGTGACAAGCGTGTCCCATACTTACTTTTTTCTTACAAACTCTTTATCTAGCTTTGAACTGACATAACATCTTCAGTGGTGTGACCAATTTTGGTTTCAATTTCCTGTCAAAAATTATTTTGCTTACGTGTCAGTCTCTGACCTAGGCTCTTTTGTTCTTCAGCTAACTCCTGTTCTTCCAAAGTTAAAGTGGCTATTCTCTTATTCAACCCCATGGTGGTATCCTCCTAACTCTCTTTCTCTACACGCACTTCCAAGTTGGGTTTAGCTAATCTTTTTGAGTTTCTCAGCATGTTTGTTCTGTTGTTTTGAAAGGGAAATCTATTTTTGCTCCAGCGTATGGCTAAATTTCTCTAAAGAATCTTGAGAGTCCTTCCTTTCCGCTACTAATTCTAGGTTAAAATTCCATTCTGTAGAATTGATCCAATCCTGCATATATCCTTGTATTTCGATTAAGAGCTCCTGTTTCATTATGTCTGTTAATTAATGCATAAAGATCAGTATATCCTTCCACGTTCTCTGCTGGCCCTCACTTATTAGTACTGAGCGCTCCTTTCTTAACTTCACTGGGCTAGCTTTAATTTTTCTACCAGGGTCAAGATATTTTACCTCTGCCATGAAAATTCTTTCCTTGATTCTACTCCCATCTGTTGAAAAGTGGCTCTACACCTCAGAGCAGGCCAAGGAAATCGGTATTCTAAGAATCTTAGCTCTTCTTGGGATTGACATAACTCACTGATGTCTGTTACTGCTATTGACATTTCCAAAGACGTCACGTTCTTAACCTTTTTCTATCGTACTTGCTCCTCCATAGTAAGTGACTCTCCCCGAGCATCCAAATTAAAATTAGTCAAAATATACCTGGTCTTACTTCTGGTGAAATAACTCCTTCGTTCATGTCTTTCCAATGAAGCCCTTTATTCGAACAAAATATCCATCCTTAAAGTTTACCTCTGTGGTTTATTATTTGTCCCCTTGTTTTAATTGATGTTTTGTTAATGTGGTACCTATGGAACTTCCCTAACGTTATTGTGGCACCACGTTGGGTGCCACTGTGATAGTATTTTATATTGTTTTTGTCTTACCAATTATGTGGGTGCCACTCCTAAGCATTCCACTTAAAATAAAATAAAATTAAACCTTACTTTTCCTTGCCTAGTTTCGATGGTGTCATGACTCTTTTTCCTGAGACCAATGGGTGTCCATTTAGGGAGACTAACTCACCTCTCTAACAGCGTTGAAAACATATTGCTATAATTATGTAGGGAAACAATATCCACAACATACGACACTTTATTTTACCTTGGGAAATGTGGTAATATATCAAGCAAAATTAAAATATAACTCAAATAAACAATCTAGGATGTTATTATTTATTAGTCAGTACACCCTTCTCCAAATTCCCTTTCTATGAAATGTCTTCCTAATTATAACATTAAAATTGTATTTAAAAACGTTAAGGAAAATAATGAGTTACAGGGTACAAATGTTAAATTGACATAAATGTAAATCTATAAAGTAAAACTTATATCTTTGAATTAAATGGTTGATTTGCTTGAAAAATATTACCTGTAAGATACTTGTTTTGTATTAATAATACTTATAATCAATCTTCCTATATTTTTGTTTATAAATAAAATTGTAAAATATATCTGATTAAATTTTCATCTATCTTTCAGGGTTCTTTTACGACATGGGACCGATGGCTTTACTTCCCCTCCGAAGGAAGTTGTGCTACGGATTTGTATAGCGCAAGAAAAATCCATCTACCCCTGCTGTGCTACAAACCAAGAATATTAGGTCCTGAGGCAAACACTTTGCCACAAAACCATGGAGGTCAACAGTGTAGCTGTAGCAGTAGTAAATTATAATAACACTATTTCACCCAATCAATTCTAACTTTTAAAAATAGTTTCCCAAGATCGAATACAATTCTAATCTTTGTCATTTAATTTTAATTTTAATATTGACTGTTCAACTCTGTATTCTTAATTATTATCAAATGTTGTCAAATATCAATCAAGAATTTCATATTGTGCCTTTGGTATAAAATATATAATAAGCTCTCTAAAATAATATAATTCTAAGCTCAATAAGTGCTTAATGTTTCAAAACAGTCTTATGTACGGTATTTGTCACGAAGTATAGCATGAGAGGCATGTCAATTTGTGTGACATGTGTGACAAGAGACTGTACGGTAAAATATATATATCCTCTTTTGCACAAATAGTGAGTATAAAAAACAACACATAACAAATCGAATAAGAGAATGTGTCCTATTTTAAGTGTCTCTCGGTCGGCGAAGTGTGTCAACTTTCGTAATTTCGTCCAAACTAAAACATAAGACTCAGCGGTTATGTCGCTTGTTCTCCGCCTTGCAGAAGTGTCGACGTGTCACTCTGTACGGTGTCATATGACCGCTGCCTTAAAAATAATAACAATAGTAGAAAAAACCCTTCTATTACGACACTTGTATGACATTTTCCCCTCCTGATCACAGGTGCATGTATAGTCAGTTCACGATCCAAAATGAGTTACCAATTTTTTTCTTTAAGGTATTTAACGTGCACTTTTTGAATCGAATGATTATATCAGCACATGAAAATTTCTATGATCAAGAGTGAAAGAGACTACAAATATTGCCGATAAAGGTATAATAACATACCTTCCAGAGTTATTTTACATGTCTTAATTGTCATAGGACCGACAGCTTTACTTCCCCTCGAAAGGAAGTTGTGTCACGAATTCTTATCGCTCAAGAAAAATCCACCGCACCCGGTTGGTTTTGAACCCGCAAACATCAGGATCTAATGCGAGCACTTTACGCCAAGACCACTGAGGTAGACAGTTATCCATTAACAATCTAGTTTTCATAGGAACAGAAAAGTTACTAAATATACTTTCATGTATCCATACGTCAGTCAGGTAGCTATCATATTTAATAGATACTAGACCCTTCCCCCCCTCCCCCACATTATTTTCAAAATAAAATATAGCCTATGCTACTCGCTGATAATGTAGCTTTATATTGGTGAAAGAATTTTTAAAATAGGTCCCGTAGTTTTTGAGTTCATCCATAAGAACAAAAAATCAAATATTTCCTCTTTATAATAAATATTAGTATAGATTATCAATATTTATAAAATAGCACTGATATATAAAAACATGTTACCAAAGCGGATCGCAAAAAATTATGTTTGTATTTTGTTAAAAATTCTTCCTACGAAAATACTATTGTATTTAATATCAGCTGCTCTCCCTCAGTCATAAGAAGTATATCAGCTTAAGGTGCGGCAGAAGGGAGCACAAGTAATTTTACAGTTTTTATAGCATTACATTTTTTTGGCCAAAATAAATCAAATATTTCTCCAGTGGCAATGTAGAGTTTGGTTTTATGCACATGCTAATATCAACAGATCTTGAATATCTGTCAAGGGTGTCCTGGAATTTTGTCAAAACATTTTTAATAAAGAGAAGAAGTTTGAACAACATTTCAGGACACCCTAGACAGATATTCAAGATCTGTTGATATTATCATGTGCAGAAAACTAAGCTTTATGTTGCTACTGGAGAAATAGTTGATTAATTTTAGCCAACAAATTTATATTCTATAAAAATTGAAAAATACTTGCACTCCCTTTTGCCGCACCCTAAATCTGGTGTTCGTACCAGTGTTACCACGGTATGAGGCATCAGGATCACAATAGACTGGATTGCCGGGGGTAGATATGTTTAGATTCGTGCTTCGGCTAGGTGAACAGGGGGTTATTTATAGTTTAGGAATTTTTTCAAAGGAGTTTTTCAGTTAGTTTCTTCGTGCTAATGTAAATGCACTTAATTTGAACTACTTTTCTCGTGCTTAGCTCTTAAATTAAGCCGTAAATAAAATGTTGTTCAAAATTAAGCCTGCTTTGGAGGAAGTGGCAAACAAGATAGTTAGGCCTATGTGTGAAGAAGGATTTTTGGACATAATGACGTTTATTACTTGGTGATTTCGAAGCGGTTTTGCAAGGCGGTTTACATATTTACTTAAAATACCTAAGTACTCTAAGCACTATCACGCTTATAAAACAATATATGAAATAAAAAGATAAGGAAAAAATTATTAATTCACCCTCCGAGGTTTCTAATCTATATGTTGTAAACACTTTCCCTATTCTTTTGTCGATAATATACACCCAATATACTTTTAACGCCTGAACAGCATTGACTTGCAATTTGAGATAACCTTTTTTTATTGTTTTATAATCTAGATAGACATATACTCCCACGAAGCTTTTTTAATCTACATCCTGCCAGAAATATTCCTATTAGCCATTTTTGTGAATAGATCAAATAGCCTGAGCTGTAGATGATCTAGAAAAATATATATCTCCAAAAATATCTACCTTAAGACAAAAATTCATCAAATAAAAGTTAAAAATATTAAGGTGGTAAATCCAATCTTGGCATGCCGCTACTTAACGGGTAGGTAAGTCCTTAATTTTCCATTCTTCCGTCCAATCGTCTGTTGATCAACCCTTGTTTATTTCTCACCCTCCCACTCAACCAAGCCTCCTTGGTCACCTTGGCCTTGAATTTTGTTTTAAGTTCTTTCATTGGTTTTAGGTATATTTTCAATTACTGTAATGAAATTCGAATTGTTTTTAAACCTCCAGCTTTCACCCCAAAGAAAGAATAAATTTCTCGATTTAGTCAGAGTATGAGCCACCGAAGTTTCACAGAGGTGGATAGTTATCGACAGAAACGCGACGCCTCGAAAATCACACCCACCTTTGAGGCCAAGACCACGCGTCAGCGTTGGCATTTAGGACTTTGTGACTTTTAAGTGTCCTTCTCACCGATCGAGTAGATTGTGGTTTGAATCTCGACCTGGTAAGTCAATGCTGGTACAATTCTACACCACCTACCTTCCTCATATGTATATATATATATATTAATAATATAATAATAATATTTAGCACCACGTCTTACTACCCGTTCGGGCTATACGCTTTAAGTACTAATTACTCTAATGGATTGGGATTTGGGAAAGTTGAATTAGAGGAAGTGAACCCGCATTTGCGTGGAGGGAGAGTGGAAAACCATTTAGGAAACCCCCCCCCCCCAGTTCACCCGACCGAGATTCGAACCTCGATCTCACCGTCCTCGGAGGTCGAGCTCAACATGACTCGTGCGTTAGCCAACTACGCCACCGAGGTGGGTATATATATATAAGATTAAGCCATTGGTTTTTGTGACTCGTATCTTACAACCCATCGGGACTATTCGTGTCTAATTACACTAACGGTTAAAGGAGGAGGAAGGTTAGAATTTAGAGTAGAATTACCCGCATTCACGTAGAAAGAGAGTGTAAAATCATTTAGGAAAAATCCTCTAGTTACATTCGTACAGGATGTCCACCCCTTCATTGGCAACCCAGTCTATGTCAAGCTTGACACGTTAGACCGTGTAACCACCGGTGCGGGTATTTAATTTGTGAATAACCTGTGTAGTTAAACAGTTTCAGTTGGCTAGTGTGTCTAACCACTGAGCTAAACGACATGGGTTTTTATTTCTGGAGAGTTTATAATTGGTTCACGTAGGCTTTGATAGCTATTAATCATAAGGGAGGATATAACGAGATCATTTTAACTTTGAATTAGAAAATAAAAATTATTTCACACCAAATTAATAGCACTAATAATATGGTAGCTGAATTAATTGAATAAGTCATGTAAAATTACCTTAATCATATAAAACTGTTTGTATTTTCTTTTGCGGTTATAATCAGACTATTGGGAAGTGGGGGGTGTCCCCTTGATACCCATGGTGTTAACGACCCCCGTCATGGATTATTAGAGCTTTCCCTTTAATAGTGATGTACTAATGGCCAGGAAACTGAACTCTACTTGTGTTTTTAATAAAGTTTTCTTTAATCACCACATGTTACTGCCTGTTTAGGCTATAACCATATTTGATAATTACTCTAATGGGGTAGGGATTAAGACGGAAGCATTTTAAATGTTGTGGAAGGAAAAACTACCCCCAGTGGACCTGACCTGGATTCAAACCCCGATCTCCCCGGGCATAAACAGGTGAGACTATCACGAGAGTGATGCCTTGGACAGTTCAACCAATGAATTGTCTTTTTTTTAAAGTTAAATTAGTTGGTAATTCGTGTGATACAGGTTGTTTCAAAAAATGCACTCTTAGATGTATAAGAAACCTCTATAGTGAAATACAGTTTACTGATCTGTTGCTTTATTAAGGTGGATATATAGGGAACAAGAATTAAGGAAAGTGTTTTTGAAGTTTTTGTACCAAAACTTGTTTTTGGTCAAAGTAAAACAAATATTTTTTCTAATGGAAACATAGAGTTTAATTTTCTTCACATGGTGACATCAATAGTTCTTGAAGATTTGTCAAAGTTGTCCTGGAATTTAATTACAACTTTATCTCTTCATTTAAAATGTTTCTCATCTAATGCCGCTATGATTATGATATATATTCAACAACTGCTGGTATCACCATGTGATGAAAATTAAACTTTATATTTGTACAGAAGCAATATTTCGTTTATTTTGACCAAAAACGCTTTTCTATAAAAATTTCAAAAACACTGGCCTTTTCTCACGAAAAGTTTTTATATTTATATTGCATGTAATTATTTCTCTATGAAATTAAATGTGTTAATCGTTAATTAGTAAGACCAACGTAAATGCTATGTCCATTTCCTGACACCCATGTCTGATTGTTAGCATAAAAAGAAGAAAGAAGATTTTTTCCCTTAGAAATTGAGAAATAATCAATAATCCCATTTCATGTGGTCACCATTTCAACTTGTCAATATCGAACACTGATACTCTCAGATTATAATCAGGCATGTGTATCATTTCCTCTTTCAGAGTGATGAATCGTTGAAAAGGGGACTACGTATATTATAGAATTATTAAGTTAGCTTGTAAATCTATAAAGTCATTTATTTATCTTTAAAAGCTCAAATTAAATACCAATAATTTTAATATAATTTTATTAATATACTTTTTTTTTAAAATAAATACTTTTATTATTATTCCTGTATCGGATGTACTAAAAGTATATCCCATCTCCTTGTTCGTTTATAACACAACCCACAAAGCTAAATTAGTAATTTAAGGGTCATTCATAGACCACGTATCATTGTGAAGAAGGATGGGGAAGGGGGGAGGGGGAAATAGTCCATAATGTCTTCATGGTGTTACATGGAGGGGTGGAGAGTTACAATAAAGTGTTACGTAACACAGGTTTCAGACTTACATTCTAATGTTGAAATAAATTATACTATTGCTCATGTGTTCACAATCATTAAACATACCTATAGATAAAAAACAATTTAGAGTTGTATTAAAATATTTGAGTCCCTCTTAGTTACACGAAACTTTCCTATGAAATAGTTACATTTTCTCTTGAGGTGAAAAGTTACGTAACACAGGTTAGATGGGGGAACTGTCAGACTAAATGTCTACCTTGTGTTGCATTGAGATGTGGTGGAGGGGTAGGATCGTAAAAAAAATTTTTAAAACCCTTAAGAAATTTATGTATGACCCTTTACCACTAAAGGTGGTATAGTTTTAATGGTTAAACCTTGCAAATAATCCCATAGTGCCTGATAATAGGCTTAATAATAATATTTAGCACCGCGTCTTACTACCCGTTCGGGTTATACGCTTTTTAAGTACTAATTACTCTAATGTATTAGGAATTGGGAAGGTTGAATTAGAGGAAGTGAACCCGCATTTGCGTGGAGGGAGAGTGGAAAACAATTTAGGAAAAACGATCCCCAGTTCACCCGACCGAGATTCGAACCTCGATCTCCCCGTCCTCAGTGGTTGAGCTCAACACGACAAGTGCGTTAGCCAGCTACGCCACCGAGGCGGATAATGTGCTTAATAGATTTTAATCTCTAATAGAATGTTTCAATCTTGAAAATTTATGACATCGAGATAGTGTTGAATCTTTATGTTTAATGTACCCCCAAACAAAACAAAAGGGCTTTACAATTCTGTCTGCCCCAGAAACTGGCTAGGGCTGAAGCAGTTGTATAGCTTTTGTTAACATTTTATATTTACTATTTTTATTTCTATTTTAACCCTCAAATAAAGGATGGTTTACTAATGGTTGATTTTGAAAATTTAATATTTTTTAAGCGGGTTCAACGATTTTGTTTAAAGTGCTTATATTGGGAAGGTTTGAATAGAATAATAGCCCAGCATACTCTGTTTTTATGGAGGGGGGATGAGGGGGAGAGGAATGCGCTTAAGGGTAATTTACTGAAGACTGATTTTGGAAAATTCAAATTTTTGAAACATTGGTCAAAAGCTATGTAAGATAATATGTGCATTTGTGCCGTTTTATTTTATTTTGACATCCTTTCCCACTTGTGATTTCGAAAGAATTTTGAAAATCGGGTTAAATCTTAAATTAATGAACGTTAGAACTCTAAGTACTATCACACTTAAACACCAATGTTCGAGAAAAAAAATAGAGAAGGAATAAAATTAGTCGCTAGCTCTGCCAGTCCTCTTTTCTATGTGTTTATGACAGTTAACTTCGTCCTCTGAAGAGTAGACACACCCACTCTACTATTTGAGCTAGTACAGAATTGATTTGCATTTCAAATTACCTTTTTATTATCTACTATTCTAGACAGCTATATTCTTCTATATCCATATTTTGGCAGGAGGATCACTAATTTCAGCTTTTTCTTAAAATCAAATAAGATGAGTAGTGGAATATTTAAAAACAATAATTTACACCAAAAAAACTGCTTATAGAACAAAAATGTGATTTGATGATAATGTAAGGGTATTATTAGAATGATTCAAGAATATATATTTTTTGGTTAAATGTCATATCCTTAAAACCCACCTAATAGCCCATAAATAGAGTAACATGGGAGATCCTATCCTACATAATATCTTGACCTGCCACTACATCATAGATAGGCATCTTCTTACATATGTAAGGAGTCACAGACTCCCTGGTGCTTGGGACCCAGATGTGCGACATACCACGGGTACAACATCGGTTACTTGAGCAGTGAGAGGTACCATGGTCTCGTGTCACAGACTGTACCCCTCCTTTGCACGTGAGCATAACCTGTGTTACGTCAACCGACGGGCCTCGGTTGGCAGAACAGAAATCGCTGATGCTATTTGCAAGAGATCGCCTCGAGGGGTGACCAAGATGGCGAAGAGTTTGCGAATCCTCCGAAGATCTGATCCTTCTACTTTTACGGTGGATATCAGGCTCCTCAATACACTTTGGTTTTTACTTTCTCATATAGAGAGAGTATCAGCCTCAATGGTCTTGGGATAAAATGCTCGCCTCAAGAGTCAGGGCCTGATGTTCACGAATTCAAACCCACCCGAGGGGAATTTATGGGTTTTCTGAGGGAGAAAAACAAAACCTTAACACACCTACCTTTCGTAATGGAAGTAAAGACGTCACTCCTTTGTAGATTTTCATATATGTAAGATCCCTTAGAGGTTTTTGATAAACCTTTTGGATAAAATGTATAGACTCTTTCTTGCTTAAAAAAAATATCTGTGAGTAAAGCAACGGGAAACTACAGCACTTTCAAGGCTTTCCTAGTGCATGTGCTTTCTCCCAGTTGTTGTAGGTGGACAACACTAACCAGCAAAAGGAGCGAAAACATCAGGACCAACCTTCGAATAGTAGACTCTTTATTAAAAAGTATAGCAATCGCAACAATTTTACTACCCCCCCAATATTTTTATGGATCTTGAAGTGTTATGTGCCCTTAAATTTAAAAAAAATGGATATCACAACATTATCTGTCTCAATGTATGTATGTATGTATGTATGTATGTATGTATGTATGTATGTATGTATGTATGTATGTATGTATGTATGTATGTATGTATGTGTGTATGTATGTATGTGTGTATGTATGTATGTATGTATGTGTGTATGTATGTATGTGTGTATGTATGTATGTATGTATGTATAGTATGATTTTGGTAGGAAGAACAGTAGAAGTTAGTTACTAAAGTTACTAGAACGATTTTAATATATCCATACATCAAGTCATGTGATCTGCAGCTGTCATTTTTGATAGATATTATCAATTACTATAAAATAACACAAATAATATAGTAAAATGTTATCAATGTTGGCCGCAAAGAATTATGTTTGAATTTTCTCTACTGTTCTTCCAACCAAAATCAGGGTATACGTATGTATGTACAGTAGCACCGCGGCTTCTTTGGTGCTGACTGGCAGCTCAAAGCTGACTTCTGACAGTCAACATTTAGGTATATACCTAAATTTTGACTCTCAGAAGTGACAGCTGCTAAACACATGTTTTTGCAATAGTTATAATAATTCTAGCTTCAGAACTAAGGATAGTTTACTGACTTGTGAAAATTGCAAATTTTTCGAAAAATGGCTGCAAATAGTTTGCTTATCATAGATATATAGTGAAATTGATACAATTCGATTCTTATTTTTGATAGAAAATATATTACAGAATAGTTTATCGATTATTAATATTAGACAATTTGAACTAGTCATAAAATGATTAAATATTTTTTCAAACAGATATTTGTGGAGAGTTTTAAATGATTAAAATTGTAAACTGATTTTTAGGGGGCACGTTAAGAGTCAAGATGCATCATAATCCTCAGGTCAATATGTTACTTGATTATAAAATACCCCTTTATACGAAAAAACTCGTTTAAAACTTCACCATTTATTCATTAATCTAGTAGGTGACCTGGTGGTCTAGGGGCAAGGTGTCGGACTTCTGTGCTGGGGTTCCGGAGCTCAATCCTCGGTCCCGGCACAGATTTATCTGATTACCAAACCCTTCCTTCACCTCTGACAAGACATCTTGTGAATGTGTCCACCGTGGTCCGGATTCCACGTTAAACTGTAGGTCCTCCATTTCATCTCACAATCACCATACCATTACACATTAGTGTAAATGCGTATAGCCCGAACGGGTAGTAAGACGCGGTGCTAATAATAATAATAATAATATTCATACCCGCCTCGGTGGTGTAGTTGGCTAACGCGCTAGTCATGTCGAGCTTGACTGCTGAGGATGGGGAGATCGAGGTTCGAATCTCGGTCGGGTGAACTGGGGGGTGGGTTTTCCTAAATGGTTTTCCACTCTTCCTCCACGCCAATTCTGGTTCACTTCCTTTAATTCAATCCTTCCCAATTCCTAATCCATTAGAGTAATTAGTATTTAAAGCGTATAACCCGAACGGGTAGTAAGACGCGGTGCTAAATATTATAATATAAATAATAATATTCATTAATTTAATGTACTCCTAATAAACACGTCACGCACCCATGGGATTACACGTACCACAGGTTGAAAAACACTGGTGAAGAGAAACAGTGAATGCTCTCTTCCCTGATCTTCCCTCGCCCTGTCACTTCCTTCTTCCACCGGCCAATTGATCTACTTTTAGGTCGACCTGCTAGTTCGCAGCGTGCACGGTTGATGAACACGTGTTACGAGCTATAGTCGGTTCACGGTAACTTTGGCCTATTCTCACACTTTAAATATCACTTAACGACTTCGCCTATTAGGTGAGTTCCAAACTAATTTCCGTAATGGGTTTCATCTTAGCTTGACGCACCTAAGCACTACGATGCTTAGCACCTAATGTGCAAAATAAAAAATAGGGAAGAAAATTGGTAGCTACCCCATGTTAACTCTTGCATACGTACTTATAGTACTCCCCCTCTTCCACTGATGAGTAAACACACTCGATCTTAGAATTCGTACCCAAACATCATTGACTTGAATTTAAAAAAAATCTTTTTTCCTATATTAGAAAGACGTGCTTCCACGGACTTTTTAATATACATCCTAACAGGATGATTCCTAATGTACATTTTTTGTAAATAGACTAAATGCCATGAGTTTTATACGATTAAAAAAATTACAAAAAACACACACGTTAATATAAAAAAATAATTGTGTGACAGAAACTTTGAATTCCTAAGTAATTTAAAAAAAATACTCTTAAATTTCCACAATGTTTTTAGTAAATGTATTTTTTTTAAATCGTCTACAACTTAGAATATATTTATCTAGTCACTAAAATGGCTTGTAGGAATACTCCTGCGAGGATTTAGATTTGAAAATTCCGTGGTAGCATATGCCTTTCTAGAATAGGAAACAAAGAGAAAAGGGAATTTTGAAACTGAATTCAATATTGTCCGGGCAAAAATAGTAGAGTGAGTGTGTATACTCGTCAGAAGAATAGGGGATGTGTTATCAGAACATATACAAGAGGGCTTGCAGGGTGAACTAATAATTTTCTTCCCTCTCTGTTGTGTACGTTGGTGTCTAGTGTGATAATGTTTAGAGTGCTTAAGTGATTAGAGTTGTTTCACACTATAGTGAATGCCACGCTCACACGCTCACACGCACTCATAACGTCCACCGCGATCCTCGTCGAGAATATTTTGATCGTAGCCCGAATGGGGCGCTAGTGTAAACATGATATGCACAGTATAGTCCCAAACTCCAGTTTGTTTTCCGCCCGTCGAACAAACATGGACCCTATGGACGGAAAAAATTGATCGAACTTGTTCGTACCAAACCTTAACAATACAACTTGGGTCAACAAATTTTATAGTGATGATGTTTAAAAAAAAATTGTATAGAAGGAAATAGGATAGACTTTAAACAAAACTGGTAAGTTTCAACGTTTATTTTATTATCTTAAAAAAATACAATAATTTTAAACCTACACATTTAAATCATATTGTGTTAGCAGGGAACTGAGCCTGTTTCTGATAAGAAGAATCTTGAAAATATTTCTCGTCGTGGTGTGAACACCTCGGTGCGTCCGATGAGCGTGAGCATGACGAGAGTGTGAGAGTGAGTGTCCCCATAGTATGAAACATGCTTTAAGATACAACCCGCTTTGCTAAATAGCTTAGATATCACCAAGTAATCATCCTGGGTAATTTTAATTCAATGATAGTCAGTAATGGCACTGAAAAGCTCTAGCTAAACCAAATAAAATATATACAATATAAATAAAAAATAAGTAAACCAACACGTGTGTGTTGTGATGTAATGGTATCCCCCCCCCCCTTCTTCTTCCATTCTAACTGATATATGACTAACATAAAGTTCATGACATCCCTTTGGGCGTTCCGTCGACCAGAAATACCTTCTCGGTTTCATCTCTAAATGGAGAGTTCCATCCCCTTCTACCCTGTCGCAGCCGTCGACCAATGGAATCATATCTCTGTCTTTCACTACCCTTCTTGTTTTCTGCCTAACGAGAAATTTAGTGGGCGTGGCAGTTCAAATACATTTTATATTAAACTTTCTCCTCCTCTTTCTTCTTCCTCCTACCCTCCTCTTTTATATTTTGTCACCTCATTACTCACGAGTGCTACGACATAACACGAACTGTGTGTAACATTCGCGGTAAATAAGTCGTTTCAAGGAAATAGACTCACATTAATAGTCATTAATATTATTTAAAAATGTAGTCCACCTGTGACGTAGCGACATATCAAGATAGTACTTTCTATGTTAGTTTATTTATTTAAGAATTCTGCATCATATGATAATCAACTCTGTGATACGGTCGGCTAGAAATCGTAAATGTACACCAACTCTATTGCACTTGGCTCATTTCTGATTAAATTTTGATGTAGATAAAGAATTAATAGAAGTTCCTTATGCAGAACATTGTTGAAATATGATATGATATTTGGATAAAAACACCATTAAAAAGGGCGTATTTTGACCATTTTAGAAATGGCTTCACAGATAAAAACTGCGGACAAATCTTCATTCTGTCATAATAGGGACATACTGTAGTTATTAAAGAGAAACTTTGTCGCTTTGTCCCCCATAGTCATCGCGGAAATTTTGAATAATCATTCAAATACGAATGTACTGCACACATTTCTGGCATATCGTAGATATTTTCGTTTCCCTTTTACTCCCAAACCTCGCGCGAGTTGGTAATTGAGTTGGGTCTGCTATGATTAACGCCCTTTTAAGTAATCTAACTCCGTTTATTTAGTTTATTCACGGAAATTGCCTTTAGGAATCTTCCTGCCAGGATGTAGAAAGTCGGTGTTATTATATGTATGTATAAAAAATAGAATCAAGAAAAAGATCATTTTAAATTCAAGTAAACACTGTCCAGGAGCAAATAGAAGAATTGATTTTCTTTTATACTCGTTGACGGAAGAGGGTGTCATCAACAGATAAACAAAGGCCGTGCAGGGTCAACTATTTATGTTCTTTCCTCTCTTTCGGGCATTGGCTTATAGAGTGTGATAGTGCTCAGTATGTCAAGTTAGGATGCAACCCGCTTTGAAAACTTCCTTGAATTCACCAAATAACCAACATCCTTAAGTTGGAGTGTAAGAGTACGTTAGTTAACGGCAGTACTTCTGCAGTTTTTATGACAGTTAATCTTTTTTTTTTTGCCTTAATAAATAAAATATTGTTTGAATTAGTAGAAACGTTTAGTTTAGTTTTCTACATAGAGTAAGCTCAACACTGTTCTTAAATAGTTCATGGGAATAGCGGCACTTAATAATACATTTTCAAAATAAGTGGGAAAATACTTTTTTCAAATGTCTGATGCTTATGATAAAATTATTGAAGAACTATAGACATTGAAAATTAAGCTAAAAATATATAATGAAGTCATAGCTTATTAATTTTGGCCCAAAACTTTTTTTGTTATAAAAACATCAAAAATACCTTCATTCACTTGCTGTCCCTTCCTTTCCTACCTTAAGGATAAGTCCCTTCAAGCGTTTGGAAATCTTAAAACCCTCCCACCCCCCCCTCCCCCTTCTTTTTTTACAAGTTATCAGAATAGAATAAGGAACCATACTTGGTCTATATTAGCAGTGGGTGGCCTGAGAGCTGTGGGTGGTTAACCCCTTTGTCCATTAACTGAACCAATGAATGTGTGTCAACAAGGCAAATATCGATTGAGGCGTGTGTGTGGGTGTGTTTGGCAGTATGAGTTTCAATATTCTGCCGAAATACCACCAGGTTATTCAGGGGTTTGGAAATAGAGAATATATGATAGGACAAACAATAAACTATGTTGACTAACTGGGGATTTCAAAGCTATTCTGAAGAAATGGTTGCACCTTAAATTGACGCACCCAAGAACTATCGCACTTAGACGCCAATGTACGAAATAGAAAGAGAGGGGAGAAAATGATAAGTTAATCCTGTGAGGACACTAAATTACTTGCTGTCAACTCTTCCCCTCTTCCACTGACGGGTATAAACATCCACTCTATTATTTGCTACTGGACAGCATTGACTAGCATTTTAAAATTACCATTTTCTTGTTTCCTATTCTAGACAGACATATGCTTCCACCAATTTTTTTTAAACCTATATCCCAGCAGAAAAATATTTATTGGCCATTTTTGTGAATAAACCAAATATGCTGAGCTGTGGACGATTTAAAAAAAATACGATACAAAACCCTACTTTAATATAGTAATTTTGTGACTATCTGTGTAAGACTGTTTTTAGAATTATTTAATAATTCATGTATTTTATTCCAATGTTAAATCTTTAAGACTCACTTAATAGAACGTAAATACATTATATAGGAGGGAAGGCCAGGTCTCCACCGTGGTTCGGATTCCACGTTAAACTGTAGGTACTCCATTTCATCTCACAATCACCCTACCATTGCACATTAGTGTAAGTGCGTATAACCCGAACGGGTAGTAAAACGCGGTGCTAATAATAATAATAATAATAACATTACATAGGAAAGCCTATCTAGACCTAGTGTATTGATACTTCCTCCTCACTCTAATATGTGGAGGAGGTGGCGATAACCATTACAAAGTAGAGACTGGTAAATATTTAATAAGAGTAAGAGAAATAAATAGGTAACAATAATTGATTTATTATTTAAAAAAACACATAAAAAGGTGATATAGAGTTGAAAGTGATAAACAGGATTAAATGCAGGAGCAAAGAAAGATAAACAGTAATAAATGTCCGTTAAATTGGTTAGGGAAAAACTGTAAACTCTTAGATGTATAAAGGAAAACATTAAGTTTTAAACTCACAAATAGGATAGGATTTAACCAATCTAAAAATATAAAAACTTCCATTAGCACGGGAGAATACGTGTCCAAGACGACACGGTAACAGTCAAAAGGAAGTTAAGTTGAAAGAGAGTATTGGATTCCAAAGATGTCATTTTACTTGAGTGACATGGTACATTAGCATGACGTCACAGGTAGGTAACTTCCTTAACTTATGATATGGAACGTAGGATGATGGTTGTTTGGCCATGCCCACTCGTCATCGGTAGGTAATTGAAAGGGGAGAAACGGGTGAGGGGGTCGTTAATGAAGATCTAGCCACAGCAAAGCTCGTCATCACACGAATGGGAGGTCAGAGGGCAGGGTGCAGGTTTATGAGTTCATGGTTTTACCCCCGGACAGTGCCAATTATAATTTAATACCGCTTTGAATGAGTTTGTGCGATTAGCTCGTTCTACTACACAGACGACGCAGTTGTCGTTAACGTTAGAACTTTTGAGGTAGCAGTAAGTATACCGGTACCACCCACGTGAAGGGATATATTCTCTCACTTCAGTATTTCTTATGATACTGGAAATTCTGAGTCTCCCAAACCACTAAACACGATTCACAAATTATCCTAGAAAGATCATGTGTGATCCTGATAAGAAATGACCATTTGTTTGAGGAAGGTTAGAGATATTTGCTTTACATTTATTTTGTATCAAGATGGCGACATTTATCATGAAATGCCACCGAAAATTATTATCAAGTTTTGTCTTTTTCATGAATTTAAGCCTTGAAATGTAAGTTTCTTTATCCAATTGGGACATATTGGTACCTTTACTCTCTCCATTTTGGCATAAAGCATATTTTTAAATAACAAATATATATTTTTTAATTGCTTCATTTATGGATGTAAGTACCGCGTCTCGTGGCTTTTGTAGTAGAACTCCCATGAGAGAGGACTGACGGTAAATGTAGTGTTTTACAAACATTTTAATAAAGGATTGAATCGCTATCAAAGAGTTTTAACCATATATATTATTAAATAGTCACCCGCCTCGGTGGCGTAGTTGGCTAACTCGCTTGTCGTGTTAAGCTCGACTTCTGAGGACGGGGAGATCGAGGTTCGAATCTCGGTCGGGTGAACCGGGGGTGGTTTTTCTTAAATTGTTTTCCACTCTCCCTCCACGCAAATGCGAGTTCACTTCCTCTATTTCAACCTTTCCAATTTCCTAATCCATTAGAGTAATTAGTACTTAAAGCGTATAACCCGAACGGGTAGTAAGACGTGGTGCTAAATATAATATATATATATATATTATTAAATAGTCATTAAAAATTATTGCATGGTAGAAAAACTATAAAGTTTGGTCTTAAGAGCGTTCATCATAATAGACCCAATTCAACTCCTGGCTCGTATTTGCGTTTCTGTGTGCGCGTGAGGTATTGGGAGAGGAGGGAAGAGAAACAAAAAAAGAACTAAGATATGCCAGAAATGTGTGCAGTGCATTCGTATTTGAATGATTCCTCGACATTTTCCGCGGTGACGATGGGGGACAAAGCGGCAAAGTTTATTGTTAATAACTACAGTGGTGACCTGGCGGTCTAGAGGTAGGGTAGGGNATAGGGATATAGGTGACCTGGCGGTCTAAGGGTAGGGTGTCAGACTTCTGTGCTGGCGGCCGGGGTTCAATCCTCGGTCCCGGCACAGAGTTATCTGATTACCAAACCCTTCCTTCACCTCTGACAAGACATCTTGTGAATGTGGGGAACGCCAGGCCTCCGCCGTGGTTCGGATTCCACGTTAAACTGAAGGGCCTCCTCCATTTCATCTCATAATCACCCTACCATTACACATTAGCGTAAGTGCATATAACCCGAACGGGTAGTAAGACGCGGTGCTTATAATAATAATAATAACTACAGTATGTCACTATTATGACAGAATGAAGACTTGCGGACAATGCTTATCTGTGAAGCCATTCTAAATTTGTCAAGGAACGGCCTTTTCTTAACAGTTTTTATCCAATTACCAAAGATACTTTCGGTTAAAGGAGATAGGGGAGGGTCAGATGTAGCTATACCATCCCTCAAAACCTTTCTATTTTGTACGACTTGGCTCGTACAGACAGGAAATACACAGTTGCGAATATCGCCTCTAATTACTTTTATTAATACCGTGTCTTACTACTCGTTTGGCACATACGCTTATGAACTAAATGTGGTTTTATTAAGAAGCCTATATTTAGAGGAAGTGTACCCACAATTGCCTGGAAGAAGAGTGGAGAATTATTTTGGAAAAAACCCTTTCAGTACACTTGACCAAGATTCGAGCCTGGATCTCACCGTCATCAGCAGTCAAGTCGACTGAGAGAGTAGCACCTTATACCATGCAGCCATCGAAGCGGGTCACCTCTAGTTAATAGTAATCTGGATCTATAGTTGCAGAGCCATAGTAGGAATGCATTAAGAACAACAGTTTAGAAAATACAAACTTTTTCCCTTAAGCTCCCCGTCTTCTATATAGGTCTACTCATAATTACACTAATGATTTAGGCACGTGGATCCAACACCTTAACTCAGTCGGTAGCGTGTCTGTCTACTGAGCTAAAGGTCCCGGCTTCGATTCCCAGCATGGATCAAACATTTGTCATCGGTGAAATGTGGTTTCACAGTGTTGAATTAATGGTCGGGGACTGGATGTTGTACCTGTCCTAGTCTCAAGTTAGATAATATGGTATATGGAGCTACGACAGGCCTAGCAAGCCGGTAGTAGAAAATATACCCATCCGGGGGTCGAAACCATGGGTGCCTACGTCAAAGTCAAACATAATATCACATATGGCGATTATTAATGATACAGAAAAACAAGACTTCTCCTTATCAAGGGAGTTTTTGTCATTAAGTAGGACACGATGTCAACACCAACAGGCCAGTCACCATCACCCAATGAATTGCACCGAGATTAGGTTATCTTACCCCCACTCTATACCCTCGTTATGCGAGAACATTGGCTACCAAGCTGTGTTCCACGTGCCCAAGGAGGGTCGCAGATATCTCTCAAAAAGGTCATCTCAGAGGAGCATTAAGTAATTTATTTTATAGGTGAAGGGTGGGGTGAGGGGGAGGGGCAAAAGTATAGCTAAGCCATTTTTTTTAGCACTGCGTCTTACAATTCTTTCGGGTTATAGGACTAAGTATTAATTCCACAAATGTGATAACGATGAGAAAGGTTGAAATTTAGAGGAAGTCTACCCAAATTTGCCTGGAGAGAGAGTCAAAATTTAATTAGGAACATCATTCTCAGTACAACCGACTGGAATCCAAGCCCCTAGTTCCCCGTCATCGGCAGTCTAGTCTACTGCAAGAGTAGCGCGTTAGGCCACGCGGCCACCGAAGCGGGTTAGCCTTTATTAAAAACTTAAGACTATTTGCAATATTTATAGATTCAGAGAGAATCACTCCCCTCCTCCAATTATACCCATTTCTGACTGCTAGGTTAATTAATTAAGTCCAATTTAAAATATATTATTTGTAAATATCTCGAACTCGCGTTGTAATAAACATGATTCGTTTTGGAATCGTTAAGAAATGTGATATAACCATAGTAAGAATACAGTAGAAAGAGTGTTTTAGAAAATACACACTTATTTTTGTGATTAAAAATGATCCAATAATGTAATATACTATTATTTTAATTATTATCGTACAGCTACAGATAAAATAATCTCTTTCTATGGTACTGTTTGATTATAATGAAAGCAGTTTAATCATAAGTGAAAAATATCAGAACGGTATACGTTAATAATTTTATGTAGTAATTTATTAATACACAATTTTTAGATTTAAATAGCAAAAATTCTACTATACAACACTAGTGTATTGCCTCACATATAAGCATAAGGACAAAGATGTAAGGCTGGTCCAATTTGATTGGTCGCTAACGGGTATGTTAGGGTTTAACTAAAGAATTTTTTCTTAAACTATTTCACCCCCTCTCTCAACACAAATGAACGTACATTTCCTCTTAATCTTATCCTAATCATTTATATCATAGATTTGATTAATTATGTGGATATTCCGGAAAATATATTATCTACTATTATCTATATAAAACAACAATTTCCAAGCGTAGAGCACAAACAGGTAATAAGACGCGGCATTTAAAAAAAATTCCAAATGAGAAACATCTTCACGGTTAAAATGTTATATGTTTTATACTCACAGAATAAAATGTAAATAGATTAGCACGGGAAAGCCTAGCTTGACTTACCGTTACGTCACAGGTAGGCAAAGTCTTAAACAGGGTCTTAACCATAGACATAATTTAATGGAGGTATAATTTGGTTACTCTTGCTCTCATTATATATATATATATACACCCACGTTTAACAACGTTGCCTACTTGGGGCTTTCGAAGCTATTTTTAAAGCGGGTTGCATATTCACTTAACGCACCTAACCAATTTAAGCGCTATTCCACTTAGATGCCAATAGACAAAATAGAAAAAGAAATAAGAATATTATCAGTCCAGCCTATTTGGCCTCTAATTTATCTGCTGATAACAGTTCCCCTCTTCCTCTGACGATTAGATACACCCACTCTATTATTCGTTCCGGGATAGCATTGACTTGAATTTCATAATAACAATTTTCTTGCTTCCTATTCTAGATATACACGGACGTTTTTAATCTACATCATGGTAGGAGGTCAACCTAGGTTGTCTTGTGGTAAATTGATCGCCTCAGGACCCAATGCTCATGGGTTTAAATCCAGCCGAGGTCTATGGATTTTTATTGATCTATAAACATCCGTTGCACAACTTCCTTAGGAGGGGAAGAAAAGCCGTCGGTCCCATGTCGATTGTGGAATGTAAGAGAACCCTGGAAGGTATGTGAAAATACCTTTCATGGCAAAATTGACAGGCTCTTTTGCTCTCGCTCATAGATTTATATATTAATCAGTCTGTTAAAAAAAAGTGCACGTTGAATATTTAAAATAAATACCTACATCTATATAAAAATAATCTTGGCAGTAAGATGCTTATAGGCCATTTTCGTGAATAAGCCGAAAATCCTGAGATATGGGTGGTTTAGAAATAGTATTTACAATAAAACTACTGTAAGATCAATAAAATAATGGTATGATGATATAAGACTAATTTTAAAATTATCTGTCCTAATGTTATATCTTTAAAACCCACTAAAATAAACGTAAATATTTTTTTGTTATTATTTACTTACTACCATTTTGGGTTATACGCTTAAGTACTAATCACGCTAGTGGGTTAGGAATTGTGAAAGTTGAATTTAGGGAGAAGTGAACCAGTATTTACGTGGAGGGTAAGTGGAAAACTATTAAATAAAAACACCCCCAGTTCACCTGACCGAGAATCGAATCTTGATCTCTCCGTCTTTGGCAGTTTACCACAACATGAAGCTAGTGCGTTAGTTAACTTTGCCACAGGAGCGGGTATTAAATATGTTAGCATGAGGAATTCTATATTGATTTGCCGTCACGTCACAGATAGGCAACAATCTTATTAGGTTATTCATTACTTTTATCATCCAGGTCGTAGGTTTCTGAGAAAGATAGACGTTATAGTGCTAATAATATTGCGCCGGGATCAGTAATTTACCATTCTACAAGTTTTAGTAATCTATTCCTGTAAAATGTACTTCGATTTTTTTTTAAATCAATCAAATAAGTCAGAGTGAAATGTGTCGCTGTTGGTGATGAAGCCTTCTTGCTCTGAGTGCACTGCCCTAGCAATGAGACGCAGAGGCCGGTCACTGACAGTTATGTGGGCGGGACTCTACGTGGCAGGTCAACAGATCGAGCACAGACTCGCAAACTTTTTTACTATTATTATAATTATTACTACCACAAGTTTCATGTAGGAAGGAATCTCTTCATTCTTGCACGAATGAATTCAAACATTTATTAAGAATATGCCCTACAAATATACATGGATTTATTTTTATACCGTATCTGACTAACAGTCCGGACTATCTGCTTTCTGTATTTATTTTTTTATTACTCGGCCTTACTACCCGTTCGAGCTACAAGCATATGTACTAATTACGCTAATTCATTATGAATGAGGAAAATTGAATTTAAAGGAAGTGTGCTCGCATTCACCTGGATGGAAAGTGAAAAGCCATTTAAGAAAAAAACCACACTCAACACACCCGGCCAGGATTCAAACCCCGATCTACTCGTCATTGGTAGGTCAGTCTATTGTGAGAGGCCACATAAGCGGATGAAAATATTTTATTTAAATTCAGCTATAGCTGTAAATATCAAACATAATAGCTTTGATATTTAATCCATCATTTTTAACACACAATACAACATTATAGGAAACCTGACACGATGCAACACATCGCGTAGCAGCCTTTAGTGCAGGGGTGGCTAGTATTTGGCACGCGTGCCATTAGTCGGCACGCTAACAAGATTTAGGTGGCACGCCAACATGAAAAATACACGCTAAATAACATAACATCTACAACCAACGTGATATTGTTTTTTGAACTCAATAATATTTTGATAGCCATGTGATTTACATGTCACAATAAACTTAGTGAAATCAACGTTTAGAAAATATGGTCCCGGGTTCTGTTGAAGAAAACAAAATTTGAAACGAACATAAATATCTTGGCTAACAAAATACATCACGTTTCAATCTATAATGGAAAAGGTTATGTAATTTTTATGATTTTTAACATTTATAGATATTTATTTTATTTTTTACCTCTGAAGTTGTTACTTTCAATGTTTTTAAATTAAATTTAATTACATTAATTTTGTTTAAGACACTCTCTTTGATAATTTAATAGATTCCACCTCTTTACCAATTTAATCATTATTAAGATATATACAATTTTATTTGAGTCTTACACTACATTTCATAATATTCAACAAGCTTTGATTTTTAAATACTCATTAAAAACTTAAATAAAATATGACACACTGGAATAATTCAAAAACCAGCTAGTCCTTAAGTGTCACACTGGTTGGAAAAGTCTCCCTATTCGTGACTTGGCGGTTCTCGTGAAATTCCATAACATTTAATAAACAAAATATATTCAATTTTATTTACAGTAGCCCCATGTCTTCTTTGGTGCTGACTGACAGCTCACAGCTGACAGCCAAAAGATTTGAAAAGCTACCAGACCAGATTATGTATCCCTACACCAAGCAATATGATCTGTAAAAACATGTGTTAAGCAGCTGTAACTTCTGACGGTCAACATTCAAGTATATACCTAAATGTTGACTGTCAGAAGTCAGCTGTGAGCTGCCAGTCAGCACCAAAGAAGCCATGGGGCTACTGTAAGTCTGTAGACTTGTGTAAAAAGAAGGGGAAGCAACGAAATTTTTACTGACCGAGCGCAGCGTGCTTCGGTTTTAACTTAACGATTTGGCATCTGACTTGTTTGACTGTCCACCTAGATTATTGTTGCTTGATAAATGACAACTGCATGGACCAATTTTAACGATATTTGAGGGGGTGGGGACACTCTTTGACCCTAGAAATAACAATGTATGTATTTCTGACTATCTGTTGCAATATGGCAGCCACTAAAAGCTATTTTATTAAATCGTTTGTCTGTATAGCTTAATCACAAGGTGAAAATATCAACTTCAAATCCAACGAAAAATTTTAGAAGATATTTAGACTTGAAATTTACAGAAAAATCTTAAAACTGTATTAACGATAAGAACATGGATTAAGGAATATTGTTCACAGAACCACAAGATAAAAATCTTTATTCACTTCAGTTATGCACATCATTGGTGATGGCACCCCTGTACAAGCATCAAAAGTGAAAAAAAATAACTTTACGCTGATATTCGCTTTACGAGAACGGTCTGTAACCTAGCGTGTCGTAATATCGGGGTATGTCTTTAAAACATAGAGTAACTTAAACTCTTATGCACATGCCCGTCCATAGATTGGTTAAGAAGTGTTGCATCAACTCCTGCGCAAACATAACGGATGAGGCTATTGACCACCCAACCGCCATCACGGAAATAACAATATGAATGGTCTGACTAAAAAAAATAAAAACTACGAGAGTAATAACTACTCGGCTAGCAACCCCTACCTTCCTTTATCTTAGGGATTTACACATAACTTTCATGGGGTTTTGTTGAGAGGAAAAGCGCCGTCTTGAAACTAGCTCCCACCTGTATCTGAAACTCATTGGCAACGATGAATAAATACTTGTTATACGACTTACTACAATCCGATTTTAGTTTTGAAGGTCCTTAGAGAAAAAACAAACAAATACAAATTACAATACAATTTTATCATATTATTAGTTAGTATTATTTCATAAGTATTGATAGTTGACCTAGTATGGTGAGGTTCTGCTATAACTTTACCACTTTACATTTTCTCTCTCTCAGCCTGTCCAACCGTACACGATAGCTATTAAATGCGTTAACCAATTCTAGTGAGATTTGACAGGGACATTCCTTAAACCAAGGCCAAACATATCATGCACATGGTTTATCAATCTGGTAAATATCTTTCTATTTGTTCTATAATAACTAGCAAGTGCGTGGACTAATTTTAACCAAATTTGGCACGGAACTTCTAGTATTACTTTAATAACGATAACAACATGGAGGCAGAGAGATCTACTGTTCGCAGAACTAGTATATATCAAAAGTAGCAACTGCAGCATAGATATATTGACGTAAAAGTAAGTCTAGTAATATTTTAGCTGCCAGATTCATTCATGTGTAATGTCTTACGACAGGTCCATTCGTTTTGTCTGTGAACTTAGACCACCAATGCACCCTATCCTCTGCCTCCTCTTTGAGCCTCCAGAATTGTCTTCTTTCCTTAAAATCATCTAATATTTGAATAATCCTTCTTCCTAAGCTCCTCTTTCCCCCAACCTTTCGTTCTATGACATCGTGTGGAAGACAGATCATATATATATATATATATATATGTATATATATATATATATGCCCAATTAATATTTACTCTATTGCCATATTAATGAGGGGTGTAGATTTGGAGTAAATGTATTCACTTTTG
>CABFVX010000193.1:314403-329343 GCA_902151425.1 Timema shepardi | reverse complement strand
GTACCGTAAAAAAAAAAAAAAAACAGTGAGTGGTTTTATTTAGAAAATTGAAAATTCACGTTTGGGACAATTTATAAATAACTATGGCAACCTTTATATATATATGGCCTATAGCATTAATTCCGTTATGATATTATTTGAGTTATTCGTTTGGTACGAAATAATGATTAATTCTTAATTTAAAGTGAAAATGGGTTCGTTATGTCCTCCCACCCACTGTGCCTCCCTCCCCCCAATAATTAGTAAAAAGTGACGCATATAGATGTAGAGGTCGGGTTTCAAATCCGGTTTGTGTGTACCGAAGTGTGTTTTTTTAAAATTCCATTCCTCCTCACAAATACGGGTAAGTTTCCCTTCAATAATAACTTATTCACTACTCCTATACAATTGTAATCAATATATAACGGATTGATATGTGAAGTGAAAAGGTTTAATGAAAATGTTCATATATTTTAATTATAGCAAATACAATAGAGATATACTAGGTTTCAAGGTAAGAGTGTAGTGAAAGTTAGTTAAGGTAAATGTTTATGCAAATTGTATGGCAAAACATTTTTTTGCCCAAAATAAATAAATTATTGCTCTAATAGAAACATAGAGTTTAATTTTCTTTACTTGGTGATATCAACAGTTGTTGAATATCTGTCAAGAGCATACCGGAATTAGATGACAAATTTTTTAAATGAAGTGAAAATGTTGTCATTAACCTCCAGGACAGCCTTGACAGATATTCAAAAATGGTTGATATCACCGCGTAAAAAAAAATTATACACTATGCTCATACTAGAGAATAATTTAACTTAGTTTGACCAAACAAGAATTGTTGATATAAAAACTTCAAGACTACCGCCCTTAATTCGTTAACTGTGTTACAGTATAACATTTAACATATTACATTTATTCTAAAGAACCTCAAAAACCATAAATATCATCAAATGAGTTACAATAAAGTAATAAAGGTGATTTCAGTTCTTGACTCACACTCAAGGTATTGACTACAGCGCTGGGTGGTTGACTGTAAAAGTGTCACTTAATTCATGGTTACCTGATCCTTCTGCAGACAAGATATAGAAATACTTCATCTCATTACCCACTCGGTTAACGCGTCATTAGGGAATATACAGTAGCCCCATGGCTTCTTTGGTGCTGACTGACAGCTTTGAAAAGCTACCACACCAAATTATGTATCCCTACGCCGAACCATATGATCGGCAAAAACATGTGTTTAGCAGCTGTGACTTCTGACAGTCAATATTTAGGTATATACCTAAATATTGACTGTCATAAGTCAGCTGTGAGTTGTCAGTCAGCACCAAAGAAGCCATGGGGCGTCTATATATCCACTGTTTTCCTCTGCGCATCATTCCATAACTCAAGAAATATCTCGACAACTGTTTCCACTCTCACCAGAGAGCGCGTGGTCAAAGAAGTCTGCCTCGTTTTTGTATAGAGACCCTGACAAGGGGAAGATACTCTTTAGAGAATCTATTGAATCTGTTTAAAGATATGAATCTCTTAATATCATATCCGAGTCCTTTAAGAGAGGGGTTCCCTATCTGAGGTACGCGAAAGACCTGTTGTTGTTTATGAAACTAATCTAGATTTTTAAATTAAATTTATACTTGTTTTTACAGTTGGTATAAAAATACTCGCCTTTTAGTGTCTAATAGTGGATTTTAAATCAAATCTCGCGTGTTTTTTTTTAGAAAATAACCTACTCAAACACCCCCTCTGCTGCAAGTCTTATGTAGAAAATAATTATCCTCGCTCTCAATCAGTTAATTGTGGCCAAATCTTTTAGCTTTCTGTCATGTCAGAAGGTGATGTGTTCCGTTAAGGAGCTACTGGCAACATTGACGAACCAGCGTTGCAAAATTAGTCTTGTATTTAATAGAAAATTCACTAAACTAAAACAAAGAAAATTACATCGCATTTTCCCGATAGTAACCATGCAGTTCTCTCAGTTTAGATGTCCAATATAGAAACGCACAACTAGACCTTGAGCCACTCTTTCACTCATGTGGTGTGATGTATCTGGTTGCGGAGCGAAGGGGGGGTTGCACTTTACGTATTATCATAGGCTCTAGGGGGTCCACAATCTGGAAAAAAGGATGGGAACCACCGCTCTAATCTCTCTGCGCGGCCTTCTCAAATAGTAGACGAGATCGTTTTCGCGACATTGAATGCGCGTGGGAACGCTTTTAGACGTCGCGGGACACGCAAAGTGTTTGCAAATCCTGACCGGGGGTGTTGGACTTCTGACCTAGCGGAATAGTGAGAGTGACCCCAGATAATTCCCTTCCGCGAGGCATGAACTCCGGACGGGGCAGGCAACCAACCGTAACGAGTCAGCACGCAACGGACGCATCGCTAAGCACAGTATGAGCTGCGTCTGACTCCCAGGCTCGTTCGACTCTCGCGAAACTCTTGAACGACGTTGCTTACTTGGTGATCTAGAAGATATCTTGCAAAGTGAGCTGTATCTTAACTTGGTGATCTAGAAGATATCATGCAAAGCGAGTTGTATCTTAACTTGGTGATCTAGAAGATATCTTGCAAAGCGAGTTGTATCTTAACTTGGTGATCTAGAAGATATCATGCAAAGCGAGTTGTATCTTAACTTGGTGATCTAGAAGATATCCTGCAAAGCGAGTTGTATCTTAACTTGGTGATCTAAAATATATCTTGCAAAGCGAGTTGTATCTTACTTGGTGATCTAGAAGATATCTTGCAAAGCGAGTTGTATCTTAACTTGTTGATCTAGAAAATATCCTGCAAAGTGAGCTGTATCTTACTTGGTGATCTAGAAGATATCTAGCAAAGTGAGCTGTATCTTAACTTGGTGATCTAGAAGAGATCTAGCAAAGTGAGCTGTATCTTAACTTGGTGATCTAGAAGATATCTAGCAAAGTGAGCTGTATCTTAACTTGGTGATCTAGAAGATATCTAGCAAAGTGAGCTGTATCTTAACTCGGTGCACTAAAGAGCTCTAGGCATTATCACACTAAAGGCTAGTTTCATAGTGAGAATTATTGCACCTCGAAACCAAATACAAGATGATACCTACCTGTACTCGAAACTGGCCCATTACATTCTGGTAGGTGACATATTTTGTTTGTTTCGAGCCGCACTTGAGGCGCAACAAGTCTAACTATGAATCTGGGCCATGAATCTCGCCCTAGGACACCAATGTACAGAATAGAAAGAGAGAGAAGATAATGAGAAGTTTACCCTGGGAGGTGTTTTGTCCATACGATAATAACAATCCCCTTCTTCCTATGACGAGTTTACACACTCACTCTACTAATTGCGCCTGGAAATTAACAAAAACCCTTTTCAAATTTACCTTTTTATTGTTCCCTATTCTAAGACACGGACTTTTTACTTACCCTCCGAAGGAAGTTGTGCTACGGATTTGTAACGCTCAAGAATAATTATTCCGCCAACCTCAGCCTGGTTTGAACCCAAGAACATCGGTTCCTGAGGGGAAAAACTCACTCTAAGACCATCAAGATTGATCAGTATACTACGCACGATTTAATTGACAACTATATCCCTCTTTTTGTGACATGAACCATCTGGGAAGCCTATAAAGATAAAGTTTTTTTTTTTGAGGTATTAAACACGCACCTTATGAACCAACATTATGTTAGCACATGAGAATTTCTATGAGCGGGAGCGAAAGGACCTACCAATTTTGCTGGAAAAAACCTTTTCCCATACCTTCCAGGGTTCTTTTATACGCCACAATCTACATGGGACTGTCTGTTTTAATTCCCCTCTCGCCCAAGAAAAATTAATTGGCCCCGGCTAGGTTTGAACCGACGAACATTTGGTCCTGGGACTAGCACTTTACCCCAAAACTGACTAGGTCGACTATATACATAACAATTCTGATAAGAAAAAAATGTCCTTCCCAAAGCTTATTATAGCCAAAACTGTGGTTTCTCCTTTCCAGCTTCTACCAGTGAATTTAGAATAGTTTTCACCAGATATATCAAGAATAAAATGGTCACTTTAATTTGAAAGGAATATTCTTCACACGCCACTGCTTTCACCGTCATCCATGCCTTACCCGAGTAACAGGAATGTGGAAACCTCCCTCATCCGGGAGTTGAACCTTGGTCCAGACTAGGCCAACGTCTGAAGGTTGGTAACGGTGATTCATTGTTCTAGAGAGGACATTTTTAGAGAGAGTTTGTGTGTGTGTGTGGCCATTGTCTATTGTCTTATTCGTGTTACTGACACAACATTTTGAGGCGAGAAATAATTTTCGATCGAGTCACGCACTTTTTATTGTTTACCACTGTTTATCTCATTCGGTTACCGCGTCTGACTAATGAACTAAGTATTCCGAATTCAGTTACCTGTATGGACGAAAAATGTGAAAATGGTTTTTCCATTTCCCAACGATAAAGTGACGGCCGAGTATCTTAGTGAGGTGTTAGTTTTTGACTATAGTTGGTTTGTAAGTCGATGAGAAAATAAATATAGGTTGATCTTGCTTGGAAGAATAAATTAGAATATACAAACAAATTTATTTTCGGCAAGCATTGGTAATATTTTATTATATTATTTGTGTTATTTTATAGGTATTAATAATATCTATCTATAGTGACAGCTGCAGATAACATGACTTGATGTATGAATATATTAAAATGGTTAGAGTAGCTTTAGTAAATAACATTCTATATTATTCGGACCCGCCTCGGTGGCGTAGTTGGCTAATGCACTTGTCGTGTTTAGCTCGACTGCTGAGGACGGGGAGATCGAGGTTCGAATCTCGTTCGGGTGAACTGGAGGTGGTTTTTACTAAAATGGTTTTTCACTCTCCCTCCATGCAAATTCAGGTTCACTTCCTCTAATTCAACCTTCCCAATTCCTAATCCATTAAAGTAATTAGTACTTAAAGCGTATAACCCGAACGGGTAATAAGACGTGGTGCTAAATATTATTATTATATTATTCGGGGAAGAGTGGAGGTACAGAGAGTACATGCGATAGAAGAGGAAGCAAGACTGAGATGTTATGGGCATCTAATGAGGACGTAATAAGTTAAGATGCCAAAGAAAATTATAGAAATAAAGTATGAAGGAGAAAAAAGACCGCAAGGGAGGTCAAGAAAGAGGTGGGAGGAGCTGATAACAGAAATAGTAAAATTGAGAGCAGGATTGGCTCAATTAAAGGTGAAAGGTTATAAGAAGATGGAGTCATTTTACTAAAGTGACCCGGCCACAGGCTAGATTCTGTTCATACTACCAAAATCAAGGTATATACTGTATGTATATTTGTAAATTTTGAAAACCACATCTGGACACGGTAATAAAACCTAGGACCCTTGTCTTAGTGTGCCAAAGCTCTTACCATTGAAAGAATCTTATAGCCGAAGCTCTCATTTATGCTTTTTATTGAGGAATTCTCCATCAAGATATCATATTCTGAAAATTGACATCTGGACACGGCAATCGAACCCGGGATCTTTGGCTTAGTACGCCAATGCTCTAACCACTGAGCTATCCAGGATTCGTCCCGTGCCCAGGCTCATTCTTCACTAATATTTTAAGGCAGAGTCTATGATGGACGTGTGGAAATTATCGGCTACAAATATGTGATTTTATTAAGATCACGAGCTATCAGATAACGTAGCCACTTTCGACTCTGTAGTTGGCTTAGTGGCGCCACTTGTACAATTATTATAATTGTAAGGGATTGCATATGCCGAAGGTGGCTGCTTTATCTGATAGCTCGTGATCTTAATAAAATCACACATTTGTAGCCGACGATTTCCACACGTCCATCATAGACTGTGCCTTAAAATATGAGTGAAGAATGAGCCTTGGCACGGGACGATTCATGGATAGCTCAGTGGTTAGAGCATTGGCGTGCTAAGTTAAATGTCCCAAGTTCGATTCCCGTGTCCAGGTGTCATTTTTCAATTTTCAGAATATCTTACCATTGAGCTTTCCAGAAACCATCCCATGCTCAGGCTCATTCTAAATTCAAGAATATAATTCCATAAACTAAAGAGCATGTCCATCTTGTAAACTTCACTAGTTATGAGCAACTAACTGTATAAGCGAAAGCCCACTTTCATGTTTTTTATGTGCTTTTCTCATCGCATCTTACTACCCATTCAGGTTATACGCTTATGTACTGATACGCTAATTTATTACGGACAAGGAAGGTTGAAATTAAAGGAATTGTACGCGCATTTTTGTTGAGAGCGTGGGAAACCATTTAGGAAAAAAACACCCTCAATTCACCCAACCGGGATCGAACCATTATCTCCCCATCGTCAGCAGTCTAGTCTATTCCGAGAGTGACGTATTAGAACATGTTACCACCGAAGAGGGTTTTATGGTAGTTATATCACTCGGTAAATAAATAATAATCAAATAAAAGATGGCTCAGATTTCTGATCCATCAATAATATTTCAAGCTAATAAATATTTTTTTACACGGATTTGAGCTACGTGGATTCCTAAATACTTGGTTATGGTACTTGACTTAAAACTAGCAACGTTGTTTAAATCAAGTGCCACTTTTAACATAATATTTGGCGTTCCTAGTAAGCTGATGCACGCACACCTGATAGTGTCATCAACATTTTGTCGGTTTCTTTCCTGTGCGCCAGTCATTTGTTCAAAGTTTTATTTTTTTTATAACTAGGACCTGTTTAGATTTAATTATAGCCTTTAAAATGTACATTAAAATATATATATATATATATATTTTGATATGTTAAGCCATGGCTAATAGGATACGTAACTGTCATTTTTCACAGATAATAGCCATATCTATAAAAGAAAAGCGGCCGGGGTTCAATCCTCGGTCGCGGCAAAGATTTATCTGATTACCAAACCATTCCTTCACCTCTGACAAGACATCTTATGAATGTGGGGGACGCCAGGCCTCCACCGTGGTTCGGATTCCACGTTAAACTATAGGTCCTCCATTTCATCTCTCAATCATCCTACCATTACACATTAGTGTAAAAGTGTATAACCCGAACGGGTAGTAAGACGCGGTGCTAATAATAATAATAATAATAATAATATAAAAGAAAACTAATAAAATGTCAATGTAATGTCATCAATGTTGATTGTAAAATAAACATAAAAAATAGATATGTATTATTCGTATTTTGATAATAGTTCCTTACCATAGTCTAATTTTCAAAGAAAAAGTCTTATATAAATAATACTTGTCTGCGGTCATAATTGATAACAATTACTATATCTTTATTTTTAATCACATTGAAATATATCTATTAAACGTGACGGTTGAAGATCACATGACCTGACGTATGATTACGTGAAAGTAGATATAGTTGCTTTTCTAGCTGATAAATATTTGCGTGGAATGAGAGAGGGAAACCATTTAGGGCAAAAGACCTTCAGTAGACCCGACCGGTATTCAAACCCCGATCTCCTCGTCATCAGCAGGCTGGTCTAACACGAGAGTAATACCTTAGACCATATGGCCACTGAAGCGGATGCTACGTTTTTTGATGTCAGAAAAAGGTTCTTTCTATGAACATTTAACTTTAGTTACTATAATGACTGTCATATATGGATCTTTCTATGAAAATTCGACTCTAGTCACTTTTCTAGATATCAGAAAATATTCCTCCTAGGAAAATTATATTTAAGTTACCTTTCTAGATGTAATATAAGGTTCTTCCTACGAAAGTTTGGCTGTAGCTACGTTTCTTGAAGTTAGATAATGTTCTTCCTTTGGAAATTCGACTCAAATCACTTTCCTATGGGTTAGATTAGGTAGGTGACCTGGTGGTCTAGGGCTAAGGTGTCAGACTTCTGTGCTGGCGGCCGGGGTTCAATCCTCGGTCGCGGCAAAGATTTAGATGATTACCAAACCCTTCCTTCACCTCTGACAAGACATCTTGTGAATGTGAGGAATGCCAGGCCTCCACCGTGGTTCGGATTCCACGTTAAACTGTAGGTCCTTCATTTCATCTCACAATCACCCTACCATTACACATTAGCGTAAGTGCGTATAACCCGAACGGGTAGTAAGACGCGGCGCTAATAATAATAATAATAATAATAATAATAGATTAGGTAGGCCTACTTACTGTGAAAATTGGACTGAAACTACTGTTTATATTTCAGATAAGGTTCCTCCCCACGAAAATTTGACTGTATCTACTATTCTAGATGTCATATTATGTCCCTTTAAAAATCGGACTGTACCATCGCTGCGATAGAACGCTGCCCGTGTGAACAGGGCCTTGAGTGCGTAGCTCAATTCTGTGTTGGAAGTGTGGACGTTAGTGTGACGGTCACGCTCTTGTCCCCGTGTTGTGTAAATGTGTAGAGCGGGTAGAGGGGGAGGGGTGGCAGCGATGTTTTGAGGGAAGGAGGGTAGGGGAAGATGTGTGAGAACATCAAATGTGTGGGAACTGGTAAACCAGCCCTACCGGAACTCACCTGCTACGAGGATAATAATGTTTTCAAACCAACGGACACACTCCTAACTAATCTTGACACAATTTGGCGGAAATTTTGCGTTTCGAATTGGTGTTCGAGTAACTTTCTCTCTCTCTCTCTAACGCCTGTGATGAGCGGTGACGAATCTATGTTCCACATATTATTGTTATTTTACATACAGATCCCTTTTTACTTTCTCTTGACCCATAGGAGAGAGGAAATATAATGATCGTAAAAAAAATTGAATTAGAGATTTTAGTGGATGTTGATTGATACCCTGAACCCAAACAAAATGTTTTATAGTAACACCTTAGATTAGGAATTGCTTGAATTTTGTATCTAATGATTACTCCAGAAGTGACCTAGTGGTCTAGGGGTAAGGTGTCAGACTTCTATGCTGGCGGCCGGGGTTCAATCCTCGGTCCCGGTACAGATTTATCTGATTACCAAANTTCAATCCTCGGTCCCGGCATAGATTTATCTGATTACCAAACCCTTCCTTCACCTCTGACAAGGCATCTTGTGAATGTGTGGGATGCCAGGCCTCCACCGTGGTTCGGATCCCACGTTAAACTGTAGGTCCTCCATTTCATCTCACAATCACCCTACCATTACACATTAGCGTAAGTGCGTACAACTCGAACGGGTAGTAAGACGCGGTGCTGATAATAATAATAATAATAATAATAATAATATTATTATCACGTATTCATACGTCAGGTCATGTGATATTCATCTGTAACTTTTGATAGATTTTTTTACCTATAAAATAATAATATTAATACTATAAAATGTTATCAATGTTGTTTACAAAAAATATATTATTATTTTTTAAAAGGCTCTTTCTATAAATATTGGACCGTGACTTCTAGGGCTTCCACCAGTGATTTTATAGTGACTATTTGTTGACATTTTCAGGTACATCCGCTCTAAAATCATTGACGGGAGAAGTTAATCGTCATTTGGATGATACATATTACATGCTAGAGCAGTGGTTTCCAACCTAGGGGGTCACGACCCTATTTGGAGTCAAGCCATGCTTCAGGTGGGGTCGCAATGCTTGTTATTATTATTATTATTATTAGCACCACGTCTTACTACCCGTTCGGGTTATACGCACTTACGCTCATATGTAAGGGTAGGATGATTGTGAGATGAAATGGAGGACCTACAGTTTAACGTGGAATCCGAACCACGGTTGAGGCCTGGCATTCCCCACATTCACAAGATGTTATGTCAGAGGTGAAGGAAGGGTTTGGTATTCAGATAAATCTGTACCGGGACCGAGGATTGAACCCCGGCCGCCAGCACAGAAGTCTGACACCTTACCCCTAGACCGCCAGGTCACCACGCAATGCTTGTTGATTTTAATGATAATATAATGTTGCAAATTTAAATTAAAATGTAAAATTATGAAAACTGTTAACTACTGTTTAGATGCCTATTGGCTACTCAACTCTTGACATTTTCTCGCTGACTGTTTGCTGATTGCTGTATCAGTCTCACGTTTAAGTGAGTGGTGCTGCTAGCATAGCTTCAAATCTCTCACCAGGTTCGTTAATCATCTTGTAAGATATCTTAGTCACATTAATATAGTCAATAAATAAAAAAATTATAAAAATTAAATCAAGTGCAAGGGATAAAGTGGGTTGGAAGAAGATGCGAGAAAAAGGTAAGTGTTTTTGCAATTTTTATACTAAAACATTTTGTATGTCAAAACCAACAAAATATTGCTCCAGTATAAACATATAGTTTTATTTTCTTTAAATTGTGATATCAACAGTTGTTGAATATCTGTCACGAGCATAGCGGCATTAGATGAGAAACTTTTTAAATCAAGAGAAAGGTTGTCATTAAATTCCAGGATACCTTTGACAGATACTCAACAAATATTGATGTCACCATGTCAAGAAAATTAAACTCTATGTTTTCACTGGAGCAATATTTTATTTATATTATCCATAAAAATGTTTTGCTATAAAAGCTGTAAAAACACCTTAAATCACGTTTCAGACATCCCCGCCTTAAGAAATGAAGTAAAAATCAATGTTGCTACATTCTACTTTGGAAGTCTTTTAGAAAATTATTAGATTAATTATGTTTAGCATTACGTTTTTCTGCCCTTTTGGGCTATAATAATTTTTAAGAGCATGAGCTAGAAATTAGGAAGTTTACATTTAGAGAATGTATACCCCCATTTGCGTGTGGGGGGGGGGGGGTTAATTGAAACCATTAACGGAAATATCCTCAACTTACCCGACTGGGATTCAAACCTCAGTTTCCTCGTCATTGGCATTTCAGTCTATTGCAAGAATGATGACGCATATTAATTCAAAATTTCATTGCTCTATTTAAACAAATCTGGGAATAAATCAGATAACTTATCAATCAGAGACTTAAGTCTTATTTTTGGGACGGGTGGTCTCTCACTTTAGTGTCTCTGCCCCCGAAAATGCTAAGAATAAAATGTCCACTTAACCTTACTGGTTATGTAAGAAGTAGCTTACGTGTTTGTCTGTTTAAAGGAGCCCCCTGCTATAGCTAAATAGTGGCGCGTTGCATCACGGTCCTTTGTGTGTCCTAAAAGGCTTTGTTTGAAGGTCTGATACCCGAGGTACCATGTGGTAACCCGCGTAGAAAATGTATTCACTTGCCCTGGTGAAACGAATACAGGCCAGGCCTGGCTGTCTAGAAGGTTTGTACCGCAAGTTCTTCGTCTCAGGCCTGGTCCACACCGACCGCTCAGGAGAAAGTGTCCCATACGCGGCGTCACTCTGGGGGACAGTGACTTGGGGCACGGCCTAACTTGTGAACAGAACGCAATGATTTTGTTCATACGAGTTATATCCAAACGAAAAATCATCTAGTTCAACTTTGTCCGAGTCACAGGAATAGTTGGGACATCTTGTGATTTTAAGTGCAAGGTGAACAGATGTCCTTTATTTTCTCTCTGTCTGGTGTCAGGGAGGAGTTTTAAAACGTTCAAAATTATCCTCCATTTCGATAAGATAAATAAATTTGTCATCTTTTGGTGTGAGCTTATCTCAAAGAGATCACGTGCTAAGAAATTGTCGTAAGATGGCATTTCAGTTATCACTATTAGTCTTCGTGCGTTTTCATCGGAAAACTTGTCACGGCACGTAGTGTTCACGCGAGGAAATTTGTGATTTATATTGGCATCGTGAATTCCGACAGCAACCAATCCTAGAGAGCGTCTTAATCCATAATTTCATCTGAAGAATATGCTCGAACGTACAGTAATATGTGCAACTTGGTTATCAATAAAACACATGAAGTGAATTTGTACGAGTACATTTTGAACTTTTATTTTGAAGCATATTACATTTTTATTTTACTTTCCTACATTTTGGGTGTCCTCCTGGTTCTTTGCATCTAGTCACCCTATTTTTATGTGAATCTAAATTCCATACCCATTATTTTAGAAAACTCAACGGAATTTCTAAAAGGCATAGAGTATCTGTCATAATAGCATCCAAATATTCACCGAACACGTAAATAATATAGATTGTGGCATAATTGTCACTAACTCTCAATTATTGGAAGGTGTAGTGGGGACAGAACCTATTTTCTCGCTAATTCATATATAAAAAATAGTATCAAATGAATATCACAAATAGTATGTTTACATAATGAGTTATGATTTAAAAAAGTTACCTTGTCAAGTATACATTACTCCAAACCCCCAAATGTGAATTTTAATTTTTCTGAATATAACAATTAATAATTGATTTTTTTACGGATTTGACGGTACTAAGATTGTTAAATTTGAGTAGAATATTGGGGGGAACATATCCCTCCTTTACCCCCCAATCTAACTATCCCCATGGATAGTGGGTTTGCTAGTGTAAATTTGTAGCTTTCGAGATATAATCTTACTTGCCACTTAAATTTCTACCGTCTTTAGCCCATCCAGATAAATATTTGTACAGCCCAGATGGATTTTTAAGAACCTGTTAAACGTTGGAAAAAATAAAAAGGTATCTGGAAACATTCGTTGGAATGTGTCTGGGATTAAATCCTGGTAAGAATAAAACATTTATCGTTTCATAAAAGAAGCTTGTTCCTTTCATAGCAATAAATTAACGACTTAAAATTCAAGTTGGTTTGTAAGTTGAGTGCTGATATAATTCATCAGCTATGAACGTGCATGTAATTGTCTAAATTCGAGATTTAATGGGTCCAATTTTATTGGAATTAATTTTTAGAAAAAAATATGTTTAAAGCCAAAATTGATCTAATTTTTATTTTATATTGTTATTCAATAAGTATTGATAGTAGCATAAGCCCTTCTAGTAGTAGCACAGGGGGACACACGCCCCTCTACAATAATCTTCTCCACTGAGATACTCTTGAAAGGCTACCATAAAAGAAACAATAAATTGTTTCATTTGGAAAATTAAAAACACACTTTTTGGAGGAATGCCAAAGTTATTGAGATATTCTTTTTTATGAATATTAGAATTATTACGTAATCCTCCTATCATATTATTCGGATTAATCATCCGGTATCATTTTCTAAATCGGTTTACTTGGCCACTCCCTCCCATCCCTAATAATGAAGCACTAGTGACGCCTATTAGTAACATCTATTAAAAGTTACAGCTGAAGGTCATATTATGGCTTTACGTATGAATACTAACTTTTACAACAGTCAGATAGAATTATTCTCACCCGTTTCGCTGGTCACATTGTCGGCGTCACTCTCGTGCTGCTTAAAATAGGGAGATATGGGCTCAAATCCGGGTCGGGTCTACTGACGGTGGGGTCCCCTCCCCCCAAATGGTTTCCCACCTTCTTTCCACGTAAATGCGGGTAGATTACTTTCAAAATGCTTTCTTCCTCATCCCTACTCCATTAGAGTATGTGACTTGGCGCTCTAGGGGTAAGGTGTCAAGACCTCTGTCCTGATGGTCTGGGGTTCAATCCTCGGTCCCGGCACACATTTATCTGATTATCAAACCCTTCCTTCACCTCTGACAAGACGTGTATTAATCACAACTTGTGAATGTGGGGAATACCAGGCCTCCACCGTGGTTCGGATTCCACGTTAAACTGTAGGACCTCCATTTAATCTTACAATTACTCTACCATTACACATTAGCATAAGTACGTACAACCCGAACGGGTAGTAGGACGCGGTGCTAATAATAATAATAATAATAATAATAATAATAATAATAATAATAATAATAATAATCCATTAGAGTAGTTATTGAATAACCTGAACAGGTAGTAAGACGCGGTGGTAAATAAAAGGGTACTTTCTATGAAAAATGGAGCTATACCAGTCGTGACGGCGAGTGTGGCCACGACCTAACTGACGAAAAGTAGATATAAAAAGAGAGAGGAGCATTGACAGCATGTAACACACAAGTGTTTTATGTGGGGTAATAATCCGCGCGCGACCTCCTACCATCCTGTCAAGCAACTCTTACACCCGATACCTAGGCTCAAGGCCGATTCCTTACTCCCCGCTACGGTATTCACTTTGCCTCTTGCTCTAATTCCCTCGACCAAGTCGTACATTCCGACTATTGAGGTACTCGGCCTCGAAACGTGCGTTGCTCTGAGATTTCATTGAATCTCTTAACGGCGTTGCTTTCCTGTGTCGTAGTGCCAAGTTAAGATGGGATTTTACCATGTTAAGTGGGAGCGTAGGGGACGCGAAAAAAGGGCAGTGTTTTTTTGCCGTTTTTAATATCAAAACTTTTTTTTTTTTGCTAAAATATTGATCCCTTATAAACATGAAGTTTAATTTTGCTACTACCCTTTCGAGCTATACGCATCTTACGCTAATGTGTAATGGTAGGATGATTGTGAGATGAAATGGAGGACCTACAGTTTAACGTGGGATCCGAACCACGGTGGAGGCATGGCATTCCTCACATTCACAAGTTGTGATTAATACACGTCTTGTCAGAGGTGAAGGAAGGGTTTAGCAATCAGATAAATCTGTTGCGGGACCGAGGATTGAACCCCGGACTCCCAGCACAGAAGTCTTGACACCTTACCCCTAGACCACCAGGTCACCTATTTTAATTACTTATAGTGAGCAATAGTATCGTTAGGTATCAGCTATCACAACTATCTACAACCCGGCAGGCCTGTTATGCAGTGCTGTAATTACAATTATTTGCAACCTGTGTGTTGATATAAATTGAAATCTAGCTTTAAAATTACAATATTGCATTACTACCCTCTTGAGTCTCAGATGGCAGTGAGTGGTGTCTGATACCTCACGATACCACCACCTTAGTTTACTTGGATGACAGCTCAAAAAGTCACTAGATATAGTCCATAATGTATCCCTACATTAACAGTTGAAATCTGTCACTTTGGATAACTGTAATGAAAACGTATGGTAATGTTTGAATGTGATAGTTAGCCACTGTAATTTAGGCCAATATTTTATGTGTGTATGTGTGTGTGTGTGTGTGTGTATATATATATATATATATATATATATATA